>OZ038380.1:114921429-115106429 GCA_964036045.1 Eutreptiella sp. 'Long Island Sound 2002' | reverse complement strand
GGGGAGGCAGGGCGGGCGTAGAGGGACAAAGGCCGCAGGCGGGTGCAGTGCGACGTGCGTGCCACAAGCCCAGGGACCAGGGCACCAGGGGGCGGCAAGGTGAAGAAGGAGTGGGAGGGGTGCCTCGCGTATTGTTCCGCGAAGTGTATGCCGGGGGGGTAAAGGGAGGACGGGGACAGGGAGACAGAGGGCCAGGGACCAAGGGGCCTGGGAAGGGGGGCAAGGGAGGACGAGGGAGGGCGAGCAGACAGGGGGCAGGACAGGGCCAGGGGGCTGGGGCAGAGAGAGGGGGCAGAGAGAGAGCGTTGCCTCGCGAATTGCTCCGCATCGTGCTCGCGCTGGCCGGAGGGCAGAGGGACAGAGATGGCAGGGCAGGGAAGGGGGCGTGCCACGGCGGCATGAAAGAGCGAACGTGGGGCAGGAGCAAAAAGGTGCCCCAGAACCGAGCGAGCCGCCCGCAGTGCGCGGGGGCACTGGACAAGGCGGGGCGCCGCGGCGCGCTGCCACAAGGCAGTCCACCCCCAAAGGTGCAGTGTCCTGCGTAGTGTCATGCAACGAGGGCCAGGTGCGTGCCTGCGACATGCGTGCGACTTGCCTACACAGTGTCCTGCGTAGTGTCTTGCGTAGAGTAGAGAGGGAAAAGGGCAGGGGAGGGAGGGGGAGGCAGGGCGGGCGTAGAGGGACAAAGGCCGCAGGCGGGTGCAGTGCGACGTGCGTGCCACAAGCCTAGAGACCAGGGCACCAGGGGGCGGCAAGGTGAAGAGGGAGTGGGAGGGTTGCCTTGCGCATTGCTCTGCACGGTGCACGCCGAAGGGAAAGAGGGAGGAGGGGAACAGAGAGATAAGAGGCCGGAGACCCTGCAACCAGGGATGAGGGGCAGGGCAAGGTGAGAGAGGGCGAGCAGACAGGGGGCAGGACAGGGCCAGCGGGCCGGGGCAGAGAGGGGGGCGGAGAGGGAGCGCTGCCTCGCGAATTGCACCGCACTGTGCTCGCGCTAGCCGGAGGGCAGAGGGACCAAGATGGCAGGGCAGAGAAGGGGGTAACAAGGTGCCACACAACCGAGCGAGCCGCCCGCAGCGCGCGGGGGCACTGCGCAAGGCGGGGTGCCACGGCGTGTTGCCACAAGGCAGCTCGCCCCCGAAGGTGCAGTGTGCTGTGTGCCTGCGTAGTGTCATGCATCGAGGGCCGGCAAGGACGAGGGAAGAGGGCACGGGCAGGGCGAAAGAGGTAGGACACTTAGGAGGTGAGCGAAGGCAGGACAGCCGGAGCAGAGAGAGGGAGCGACGAGGGAGATAGGGGCTTGCTCAGCACCAAGTGAGCACAGAGGGCGAGGGAGGGAGCAGAGGGGGCAGGGTAGGGGAAAGTTGCCATGCGTCGTGCCGTGCGCCGTGCGCGTCTTGAAACCGACTCTGACCTCATTCATGCATGTGTCATGTCACGTCAACCAAGCCTGGCGCCGGAGGCAGGAAGTGCCACGGGGGGACGGGCACATGCGGCGCCACCCGTAGGGCCTCCCGTGCGGTGACCCAACCTGTGGCGCAGAGGGGACACGCGCCAGTGGCGCCATCCATTGGACCCCCTGCGCCTGTTGCAGATATTGTGGCGCAGAGGGGACGGGCACCAGCGGCGCCATCCGGTGGGCCCCCTGCGGCAGCGATTATGCTGATCTGATTACCTAGGTGGCCAGGGGATGCCACAAATGAATCCCCCGCCCGTCTCCCCGCGTCTCTGCCATAGGACCTCAGGGGCCTCCGTCGCGCTCGGGGGTGGCAGAGGCCCGGGGGACGAGAGCGCCCGGCCGCTTTGTAGCCGCCACTTCCAGCGGACTGATACCACGGCACCGGTATCAAGCCGCTCGGAAGTGGATACACAGGCACCAGGGAGAGGATGGGCAGTCGGCCCCCCCCGGGCTGTTGGGTGCCGAAACAGGGGCCCTCCCCTCGACCAGGGCGGCGGATGCAGCAAGAAGCCTTCGAGGCGTACGGTAAGTCCTCCCCGCTGCCCGCACTTCCTCATCATCCGTTTCCACCCGGGTACGTACCTCCTCCAGTAAGTATGGGCACAGGAGGGAGCAGGCACGGGACACTAAGCACCATGCGGAGACGTGGCGACTACCGCCAAGGGGCAACAGCGGATGGAGAGCCTGGGGTGCGGAGCCTATACAATGGAGAAGGGCGGGAAGGCCCAAAGGAGAACCCACCCCCCCCCCCCGCAGCAGCCAAGTGCCTCACCCCGTGCTTGCGTCGTGCTTGCTTCGTGCCTGCGACATGCGTGCAACGAAGGGACGACGACAAGGGCGCCCCCCCCTCCCCCACATACACCACCGCCCCCCCGGGGGTGCGCACGCAGGGTAGGAGGGGCGACGACGGGTGACACACGGCAAGCCCCCCCCCCCCCTGCAGAGGGACAAGTGCCGCGCCTCGTGCCTGCGCCATGCTTGCGTCGTGCCTGCGACGTGCGTGCTACGAAGGGAAGACGACATGGGAGCCCCCCCCCCCCCCCCACACACCCCGCCCCCAAGGGTGGGGGATGCAGGTAGGGGGGGCGAAACGCGCCCCCCCCCCCCGAGGACAAAGCGGCAGGGTGGGGAGGCAGCGGCCAGAGGGTGCGGGACGGACCACACGACCGTGCCCGAAGAGAGCACGCGCCGTGCAAGCCCCAGCGGGGGGACCAACGGGGGTGCGAACGCAGGGTAGAAAGGCCGACGACGGGAGCCACAAGGCATGCCCCCCCCCCTGCAGAGGGACAGGTGCCGCGCCTCGTGCCTGCGCCGTGCTTGCGTCGTGCCTGCGACATGCGTGCAACGAAGGGAAGACAACAAGCCCCCCCCCCCCCACACACCTCTGCCCCCCCAAGGGTGGGGGATGAAGGTAGGGAGGGGCGGACAGCCCCCCCCCCCCCCCCCCCGAGGACAAAGCGGCAGGGTGGGGAAGCAGCGGAGAGAGGGTGCGGGACGGACCACACGACCGTGCCCGTAGGAAGCACGCACCGTGCAAGCCCCAGCGGGGGGGGCGCCGGGGGTGCGAACGCAGGGTAGGAAGGGCGACAACGGGAGCCACACGGCACCCCCCCTGCAGAGGGACAAGTGCCGCGCCTCGTGCCTGCGCCGTGCTTGCGACGTGCTTCCGCCAGAGGACGGACAGCGAGGACGCCCCCCCCCCCACCCCCTACTCCCCACCCACTCAGGAAAGGGGCGAGGACAGCGAGGAGACGGCAAGGGGACATGGGGGGGGGTAGAGGACAGACCGAAGCGCCGGGGGGAGAGACGGGCGGCGGGCGGTGGAGACGCACAACAAAAAAAAAAAAACAAAGAACAAAGCAAACCAACGCGCCAGGGGAAGAAAGCGAGGAGGCAGGGAACAATACCGCGACGAACGGGGGGAGGCCGGGGCGACATGGGCCCGCAAGAGACGCTGGTGAGGTACCCGACCTCGGGGGGATGGGGGCCCCAAAGGGAAAAAACCCCCCCCCCACTGCAGCCAGGTGCCTCGCCCTGTGCTTGCGTCGTGCTTGCGTCGTGCCTGCGACATGCGTGCTACAAAGGGTAGACGACAAGGGCGCCCCCCCCCCCCCACACACCACCGCCCCCCCCGAGGGAGGGGGATGACGGTAGCGGAACGCGGACCCCCCCCCCCGAGGACAAGGCGGCAGGGTGGGGAGGCAGCGGAGAGACGGTGCGGGACGGACAACACGACCGTGCCCAAAGGGAGCACGCGCCGTGCAAGCCCCAACGGGGGGACCACCGGGGGTGCGACCGCAGGGTAGGTAGGGCGACGACGGGAGCCACACGGCAAGCCCCCCCCCCACGTGCAGAGGGACAAGTGCCGCGCCTCATGCCTGCACCGTGCTCGCGACGTGCTTACGCCAGAGGACAGGCAGCGAGGAAGCCCCCCCCCCCAACCCCGCCTCGTGCCTGCGCCGTGCTTGCGATGTGCTTACGCAATAGGACAGACAGCGAGGACGCCCCCCCCCCCCCGCCCGCCCCCTTCTCCCCCACCCACCCAAGAAAAGGGCGAGGACAGCAAGGAGACAGCGAGGGGACATGGGGGGGGGCAGACGACAGACCGAAACGCCGGGGGGGGAGACGAGTGGCGAGCGGTGGAGAAAAAAAAAACAAAGGACAACAACGCGCCAGAGCAGGGGCAGACAGCAGGGGCAGACGGGACACGGCACGAACCAGGAAGCACGGCAAGGGGCGCGGGAAAGGGGGAAACACCTGGGAAAGGAAGCTGGGAGGCAGGGACCAACACCGCAGCGAACGGGGGGGGGCTGGGGTGGCAAGAGCCCGCAAAAGACGCTGGTGAGGTACCCGACCTCAGGGGTTTGGGGGCCCCCCCGGTGTCCGTATCGGCCCCACCTGAGCGCAGCCAATAAGGTGGGTTACGCCCGGGACCGTTGGCCAGCGGCCCGAGGTGGCACCGGCCTGGGGGGGTGGCCAATGGGCCTGACCAAGAGCACTCCCCACGGCACGTACTGCGGTTCGTGTCCTGTGAGGGGCTGCGGGTAGGGCACACCGTCCATCGGGGTAGGCAAGAGACGCGCCTATCCCGCAAGGACTCCCCAGAGACCCACAGTGTACCCGACCCCGGTGTGGGGAAGGGCCGACGTACCTGGCTACGGCGCAGGTCCATTTGTACGGAGCGGGTACAAATGGATGGCCCGTACAACACAGTTACACCCTGACGGGGAGTGCATGCATCGGCCCCCCCGTGGGGAAACTCCCGGAGGGTGGGACCAGAGCCAGCGTCGGGCGCCCCCCCCCAACCCTGCCTGGCAACACACCCACCAACAACCGGGTTGAACCAAGGAGCACACCAAGGGGGCAAAACCAGGGGCAAAGGAGCACGAAAGGGAAGGGGGGGGGGACGCGCCGGAGGGGTGGGCAATTGTGTCGTGCGAAGTGTCGTGCATCGTAAGGCCAGCAGCGGGCGGGACGGGCCACAGAGTCCACCCGTTCTCCCATATCCATAGCTCACACAGCCCTCGTTAGCTAAATGTCGCTATCTGTCCCCACCAATCCCGCGGAGTTGTCGGCCTTCCGGCGACGTGCCCGGCGCCTGGTAGACACGGTGTCTGATCTCGTCAGACACGGCCCGCACACGTATGCGGCGTTCCAGGCGCGTGTGGACGCGGACCGTCCGGCCAGGGACAACGGATGGGACCACTTCGTCGACGTCTGCTTGTGGCAGATGTTGGCCCGCGATCCCCACCCGTACAACGCGCCTAACGTTCAGGCGCGGCTCGCAGTGGGCACGGTGCCGTTCGGGGTGCACCTGCTCAACCGACTACTCCGATGTCTACAAGATCTCGGGCAGCTCGAGGACGCGCAGCGCGGGCGGCCCCCAGGGGGACCGGCGGGGCGGCCGGGTGCGTTTCCGATGCCGCCGCCCCCGGGCCTCGGGCCCGTGCCCTTCCCGCCTTTTGGGGCTCACCACCACCACCAACTCCATCTCCATCACCTACTTCATCACCCCGTCGGGTTCCCCATGATGCAGCATCACTTGCCACACCAACACGTACACCCGGCGGCTGTGCCACAGCTCCCCGTCCACCTACACCATCACCATCACCCGGCGGCTGTGCCACAGCACCCCGTCCACCTTCACCATTACCATCACCATCACCGTCCGCACCAGCATGTGGTGTACCCGCATCCCCTGCCCGAGCAGCACCCATGGCCGCCGCAGCACACGGTACGGGTGCCGGTACCGGTACCGGTGCCTGCGCCGGGGCGGGGCGCCCAGCAGCTGGGGGTGTCGCAAGGGGAGGGACGTGGCGTGCCCCAGGGCGAGGCGGGGAGAATGGCAGCGCCTGCGGCTGCGCCATTCCTGGCGGTGCCCCAGCCGGAGCATACCGCGGACGGTCCCGGTGCCGGATCCAGCCGTGCCGCGCGGGGCCCCGCCCGTGGTGCCGACGGGGCCTGAGCCGGTGGTGCCGTGTGGTGGTCCACCCCCGACGCGTAGGATGCACGGCGCAGCCCCCATGGGGAGGCCCACGGCGGGAGAACAGGCGGGGGATGCGGCGCAGGAGGCGGCAGTGGCCGGCCCGCGAGACATCAGCGAGCTGCTCGCGCAGGCCCTGGAGGCGTACCGGCGGACAGCCGCGGGGGGCGATGGAGCAGCGCCGGAAGGGCTGGGGAGGGGGGCTGACGCCGGCGAGCTGATCGCGCAGGCGCTCGCGGCTGTCGCCCCGAGGGCGGAAGGGGCCAAGGAGGAGCCGTCGGAGGTGGTTGCTTCGGGGGGACAGGACGCGGGGCGGGGTGTGCCGGAGGCGCAGGCACCGGCGGAGGGTGGCGGGGTCGTGGAGCCCAGTGGGAGGCGTGCCAAGGGGGAAGGAGTGGAGGACTGGATGTGGGAGTGGCGGGAGTGGCGCCAGGTGGCAGCCGGTGAGCCGTGTCCGGCGGGGCTGGCGTACAGCATGGACCTCCATGCGGGCACCAGCTGGGCCCGGCTGCCCGACAAACTGCGGGCACGGCTGGACGCGGCGGAGGCGGCAAGGGGCGGAGGCGCTGACGAGCGCCCTCTGGCGCCCTTCCCGCCGCGGCCGGACACGCCGCCGGCGATGGTTGCTGCTGGGGAAGGGGCGGAGGAAGAGCAGGAGGCGGAGGAAGTGGAGGACGAAGAGGCGTACGGGCCCGGTGAGTCGGCGCTGGCCCTCATGTATCAGGACGACGCCGGGCCCAACGTCTACGCTGGCATGGACGAGGACCCGGCCCACGCGCCGCTGCGGCCCATGCCCACTGCGGTGCCGCCCCCTCCCCTGGGGAGCTGTGAGCAGCGGCACTGCAGGTACCATGCGGCCGAGGGTGCCCACAGGCACCGCCTCATGGGTATGGGGCGGCGGGAGGCAGGGATGCTGGCGAGCGCCCTAGAGCGCTACGAGCTCCAGCGCCCAGGGCAGGTCGCCCGGGAGGTGGCCCTAGTGGCCGAGTCCCCGGACGACGGCCAGGTCCGCTGTGTCCAGCTGGGGGACGCGGCGGTCCTGGGTCACCACCCCGGTGATGTCCGGGCGGCCGAGCCCCAGGAAGGCCTCCCCCTGTCGGTGCGCCTGTCCGTGGGGCGCCTGCTGGACGAGGCACGGCTGGAGGACGTGCGGCGGGACGAAGGCCTGTACGTGGCCTTGTGGCGAGGTGGGGCTGACGCTTGGCGTCGCGAGCAGGCCGTGCGGCCCCTCACGCCCCAGGCGCTCGGGTCCCATGCGCTCCTGGTGGCGGTGCACCCCGAGGGTGCAGAGGTCGTGTTCGGCGCGGACCACCTGCTGCTGACCGGGGATGGGGTGGTCCTCGTCCCCACCTCCAGCAGCTACCGCCTTGAGGGCCGCGGCGGTGACCTCAAGCTGCTGGTGGTGGTGGGCATGCGCCTCGACGAGAGCGCCGCCCCCCAGGGGTCCGAACACGCGGTCCCGGTGGGGAGTGATGAGCAGACAGGCCGCGACGGCGACGAGGAGGGGCGGGAGCAACCCACGGGGGAGGAGCAGCAGCAGGATCGGCCGGAGGTGGCCGGGGAGGAGGTGGACGTGCAGGCCATTGTGGCGGCGGCACTGGCGAGGTTCACGGCTGCCGCGAGCCCGCCGCCGACGACGGAGGCACTGGAGGAGGAGGACCAACGCAGGAGGAGTGAAGAGGCACAGAGCGCCATGGAGCAGGACGAGGAGCTGGAGATCGTGGGGGCGAAGGAGGCGCGTGAGGTGGGTCCACGGGAGCTGGGAGTGGCGGACAGGGCTGGGGCGAAGACGGGGGAGGTGAAAACCTGCAGGCACTGGGCCAAGGGGTGGTGCATGCGGGCAGATGCCTGCCGGTTCGCCCACCCCCAGCCGCCGGTGCCGCGGGGAGTACCCCAGGAATTGCTCCTGATCCTCCAGGCCATGGCCCGTGTGGGGGCCCTCAGCCTGGACCGCAGCCAGGGCCACGGCCGGGGCCACGGAACGTTGCTGCAGGAAGTGGTGGTAAAGGCGCAAGGAGGAGGACTCCCAGCGGTGGGGTATGCGGTGGAGAGTGGGGGCCTGACCGATTGGGCGGTGGTGTTGCCGTGTGGCATGGCGGCCCTGCTCACTCCGTTCCCGGTGGTCCCGTGGAGGGACATGGTCACCGTCCAGGAGGCCAACCTGGGGTGGGTGTGCACGTGGCACACATATCCTGCCGGCATGGACCCTCGCGAGTGGCAGGCTAAAGCGGTCATGACGTAACTGTCCTGGTCGTTGCCGGCAGCGCCGGGTGCGTGGGCGCAGTGGTGGGACAGAGCGCTCAGCTGGGCGAGGGATGGCAGTGTTGTGGCGGCCTGCCCTGACCTCCCGCGCGAGCCCGTCTCCGTCCAGCCGTGGACTGTCTCCCTGCATCTCCCCAGGGTGGCGGCTCGCCTTGCGGCCGCGGACCCGGAGGTCTTGCTGCTGGGAGACCGAGAGGGGCCAGGGTTTCGCCTGGGCCGGGGGCTGGAGGTTCGCACTGCCCGCCCCCCCAGCCCTGTGGACAGGGACATCCTGGAATGACTCCAATTCACGCGGGCTGACGGGGCAGATGTGTGGACCGCCGTCCATCGCCGGCTCCTGGACGCATGGCCCCTGGTGTTCCGGCCCCCTGGTCACGAGCGTTTGGTGGGAGTGGAATGGCGCGTGTGGGCCACCAACAGCCCGTGCCCGCCGGTAGTGGTCCTGCCCAAGAGAACCAGCCACCCGAACTCAGAGACCGTGGCGGTCTTGTGGGGATGGGTGGCGGTCCGTGGGACCGGTGGCCACGTCTTCACTGCCCCACGGGGCACGGTGATCGAGACCGACGGGGGGACGGCGTTGCAGCTCGCGGCAGACCCCCTGACCACGCATGTGGTGGTGGCTGTCCTCAAATGGGGAGCCGACAAGCCACAGCCCTTGCGCGATCCGGTCGCTGGAGCTGTCTGGCGCGACCTGCCGGTCCTTAGGGCCGCCGTCTGGCCAGGAGGAGCAGGGCGGTATCTCCCGGGCGCACTCCCCTGGCTGCGGGACTGCGGAAACGCCTCTCCCCCGCCAACTGAGTTGCGGGGCGCCCTGGAGCACCTGTACTCCAAGCCCAGGCACCACTTCCTGGTGGCCGCGGACCATGGGGTGGAGCTCAGCGACGACGTGGTCGCGCTGGCAGCCGACGTGGTGCAGTGCCTAGCCCCCCACGCCATGATGCTCCCGAGAAAGGGGTAGGAGGGCCAGCGGCACGACCAAACCCCGGCTGCCCTCCGCATTGCGAGGTACGTCGAGCTGGGGGGCTCGGAGGCGGTGTACCTCGACCGGTCGGAGACGCCGAGCATGCGGCACTGGACGTCTCACCACCTCCTGGCCCCTGCCACGCAGTTGACGGTGGACCCGCTAGGCCAGCCTGCGGTGTCTTGAGCCCAGCCCCAGTGGCCACACACATGGGACATGGCAGTCCGGACGATGCGCATGGCGCCCAAGGGTCAAAGGGCGGGGTGGCCGGGCGCGGAGCATCTGCTGGCGACGGCCAGGGCGGCACAGGTGCAGCAGCCGGCCGGCAACACCAAGGACTGTGGCGTGTGCGCCCTCATGTCCACCGTCGGCACCCTTCTTCGGGTGCCAAGACCGGGCAACCTCCTGTCCGCGATGGACAGGCGGTGGGTGGCGGCGGTGGTCCTCAACAGGGACATGGGGCCCGTCCCGCGTCTGCCGTCCCGGGGGGAGCTGCCTGCAGCGGTGTTGGATGCCCTGCCGGCGCCCCGCACACCCTTGGGCGTGGCGGACGTCCAGCACAGCGTGGGGTTGCCCGGGGCGCGCATGCAACATGCCCTGCTGTGTATGGCGGCGGCAGCGGACGGGGGGATGTCCATGCTGATGACAGTGTCCCTGCAGCACGTGCAGGACGCGATGCAGCAGCAGCAGATGCATGCCCCCCAGCCGTGGGAAGAAAGCGCCAAGCGGTGGCTGCGGGTGGAGAGCGTGCCTCCCACCCATACGGTGGGCGTGGCGGATATGGGGCGGCTGGTGGTGTTGGAAGGGGCGGAGTATTGGGCCTGTGTTCGGGTGGAAACAGGGGGACTGGAGTGGGTCGTCGTCACCGCGTGCCGGCTCAGGAGGCAGCAGTCCCGGGGCCCGGCCTGCTACAGGGTGTTCCGGGAGTGCCTCAGGGAGCTGGGGCCGGTGCGCAGGGCACACAGGTGCACGGCCGAGGACATCCCGCCGGCGCCGGCGGTCTTCGTAGAGGTCACGCGACCGCCGGCGATCCCGGGGCACGACGTTTGGCCCGTAGCCCCGAGCAACATGTGGCAGGCTGAGCATGCAGCTGTCATGTGCAGGGCGCTGCAGGGTCACGCAGCGGCCCTCCCCAGGGCCCCGGCAGCGCGGTCCTCCAGCAACAGGCCGGCAGCCTCGCTGGCAGTGCTGCATGGCGTGTCGCGGGCGTGGTGCTGGGTTGTGGCGGCATTGGAGCCCCACTCCTCGGCACTGCGCCTGTATGATCGCGGAGAGGGCACGGTGCTCACGGTCCGCCCCGCCGACGTGGAGGCCCTGCACCTTAGTGCACTGAGTGGCGGCTGGGGCGAGGCGCTGTACCTCCAAGGGACCGTGGCAGGCGCGGCCGCGACACGCTTCCGCCGGCAGAGCGGAGGAGATGCCCTCCGCCTGGTCATGGCGGAGAACATGGGGCCGTGGCTCCGGGCGTTCTCCATGTCCAGGTGGAAGGTCGAGGGCGACCGAGAGAAGTTCACTGACGCGTGGCGCCGCTGGGTGGAGGAGCAGTTTCCCGTGGGGGGAATGCTGCACCTGCCGCAGCCACCAAGCGTGCCACCGGTTGGGCCTGCGGCATCCCCGGCCGCGGCGGCGAGGCCGGCCCCGAAAGCAGCGCCCAAGCCGCTGCCCAAGAGGAGCCCCCCGCCTCAGTATGGCGCCTATGCCAACATTCGGTACGTGCTGCAGCACTTCGGCGGTGACTTGGCCACGGAGCAGCGTGGGTCGAAGACGATCAACGTCTGCCCCTGGTCTCGGCTGGATGGGGCTGGTCACTGCACATGGAGAGCTGGCAAGCACTGCCGGCCCACCCACCTCCACCCCAAGGACCTGCTGGACCACACCCAGCGGGACCATGCAGCTGATCCGGCGCAACGGGACCAGGCGCTGGCCATGCTGGCTGGCGTTAGGCCGGGGGGCCAGGCGGGGCCTTTCGCGTCGGCCCAGGCAAGGTCCAGAGCGCTCATGCTGCCCACGGGTGCCCGCCCTGCGGCGGGGCGCGGCGCGTGGCCGTCGGCGGCGCGATCTACAGCGATTGGGTCTGCAGCACGGCGTGGGGCGGTGACCTCTACGGGGAGTACGGCGGCAAGTACATCCGGCGGACAGGCAGAGGGGGAGCCCGCCGCATCTGCCGGGTGTCAGCAGACAACGGCCGCCTTGGGCGGGGGCCCACGGGGACAGGGGCCACCTTCCGAGCCACCCGCGCCGGGTGCGGGTGGTCCCCCTGGACCTGCTGGTGGCCCCCCTCCGTCCAGTGATCCGGATCCGGCGGGGGGCCCCGGTCCACACGTGCAGCCATGAAGGGACCCGCCTCCGACACCCGAGCGGCGGTGTCCTGGAACGTCCAGGGCTCGATGCGGGGGGACGGCGTACCAGTGGCCCCAGGTATGCTTGACGGTGAGGCGGGGGCGGCGGGCGCCATGAAGGCCGAGGGTGCCATCCTGGGCCTCTTCCAGGAGACCGGACTGCAGGACCCTCAGGGTGTGGTGCACTCGGAGAATCAGTGGCGCCACCACGGGTATCATGCGTACCCAGGAGTGGATGCCCAGGCCGCGTCGGCGGCAGTGGGGTGGCGGGCTCTTGATTGCCCTTCGGGCGGACATATTCGCCGCGGAGGAAGTTCGAGACGTCGTGGACATCGTGCCGGGCAAGGCCATGGCCCTCGATGTGGTGACCGCACGTGGCACCCTCACGGTCATCAACGTCCACGGCCCGGGCAGCGGCGGCGACTCCTGGGCGTCTAATGCGTCCTTCTGGGCTGACGTGGCCATGTACGCGGCGGCCAAAAGCGCGGGTGGCACCAGGGCCGTGCTCCTCGGAGGGGACTTCAACGTGTGGCTGGAGTCCCCGTGGCACCCCACCACGAGGAGGTTCCAAGCCCTGTGGGAACAGTGTGGTTTCCGCATGGGCAGGCCCGGAACGGGAGGAGGACAGGAGGCCCACGAGGGCAGGGCACTGACGGACTCCTTCCTTCTGAACTCGCCTCTGGTCCCATGGGCGGCGCGTGAGCGCCCACACTTGGCGCCGGGGCGGTCTCCAGCGTCGCTGGGGTCGGATCATGGCCCTGTGGTCCTGGACCCCCCGCTGGCGGTGGCTGGCAAAGAGAGGGTCACCAGGATGGCCTACTCGCACGCCCAAGGCAGGCTGCATGCCATACGCCCGGACTCCCCGGGGGTTCGTGAGGCGGCGGCGGCAGTACTGCAGAAGGCCTGCGGGGATCGGCGGCTGCAGGCGTGGCTCTCGTCGGACCAGGACACTGCCACCATGGGCACGTCGGAGGTGCAAGCGGTCTTTGACCTGCTCTACGCCTTCCGTGATGACGTGTCCACGGTCACGGGGGTGCGCATGCCGTCGGGCGTGGACCCGCAATACCCGTAGGGGCAGGCGGAGACGGAGGCGTCTCTGGCCCAGGTCCTCTCGGATCAGCAGGCCCTGGCCTGGCGCGCCCATGAGCTGTGGCAACGGGACGCGGCGGCGGCCGGACTCCATTCCCAGGAAGCGACTGCCTTGCTACAGCACCTCCGGCGGGTGGACCCTGACCTATCCCACGCTTCGGTGGAGGACCTACGTGCCGCGTTGGACCAACAGCTCCACCAGCTAGAGACACGCGTGGAGGAGCTGCGGGGTGTCCTCAGGAGTAACAGGCGCCGGTCCATCAAGGACTACTGGCGGGGCAGGGTGCCGGATCTGCAGCTCCGATGGACGGCGATACGGGGGGCCATCAACGTGGTGAACTATGCCCCGTCGGGCCTGTGGTACGTACGCGTCCGCGAGTCAGAGAAGGTGCTCTTGGAGGCATCGGACGTCATTGGCGAGGTCCAGAGGTATTGGGAGGCGCTGTACGCCAAGCGGCCAGTGAACCTGCCGGCCTTCGAGCGGCTGGTCCGGGCCCAGTTTCCCAGGGGGGTGCCTGAGGAATGGAGTTCGGTACAGGACTGCACCCTGCAGGACCTTACAGACGCCGTGAGGCAGGCCGTGGCGGACGACAAAGCTCCGGGGTCCAACCGGGTCACGGCTGCCCTCATAGCAGAGCTGCCTGAACCGGTGCAGGGGCTCCTGGTGCACGCGTACAGGGCTATCTTGCGGGGTGCGGACGTCCCGGAGTCATGGCACGAGGCCATTATTTGGCTGATGCCCAAGGGCACCGCCACGGGCAACCTGGACGAGTACAGGCCGATAGCGCTACGGCAGCAAGACATGCGAATGCTCATGACTCCCCTCATGCGGAGGTTCACAGCTGTCCTGGCACGCAAGGGACTGGCTGCGGACTGGCAGTTCGGAGCCATGCCGGGCTCCACAGCGGCTGCCCCGGTGTTCCTGGCCCAGCGCAGCCTGCAGCGTGGGCAGGAGGAAAACCATGTCCTGGCCTTCGATGTGTCAAAAGCTTTTGACACAGCGCCGCACGGGGCGCTGGCGGTCCTCCTGCGCCACATGGGAGTCCCGGAAGAGCTCATCAGGCTCTTCAACACCGTCAGCTGCGGGTCTCTGGTGCGCATCGTCACCGCGCACGGCCCGACGCCGAGCATTCGGCTCCACAGGGGCCTGCGGCAGGGCAGTGCGGAGAGCGCTGTGCTCTACCTCCTCCTCTTAGAACCTCTCCTGTGGAGCCTTGCTTGCAAGGTGCGGGGAGATGCTCGCCATGCGGTGCCACCCCTGGTGCAGGCGTACTGTGATAACCTCCTGTTGATAGCGCACTCCCTGCCGCAATTCCTGGAGTATGCAGCGGCGATAGCGCGGTATCTCACGGACATGGGCATGTCCCTCAACGTCGGCAAATGCGCCTGTGCCAATACTGCTTGCATCCATTCGATCATGGTGTGCCTGAGCCCAGGGAACACAGCGGCCCCATGGGTATGCTTGCGTGCCAAGGGGACGATACCATACTTGGGCCTGCGCCTCGATCCCGGGGGGGTGGCGACCATGAAGGAGAAACATGTACTCCGGTGTGAAGCTCTGCTGGGCTGGTGCAAGAACACGTTGGGGCCGGCGTCAGTGCCTCATGAGGTGATGGCGGCTGTGCTTGGAGGCATCGTGCGGTACGCGGCGCCCTACCTGTCCGACAGGGCGGAGGCGGTGATCAAGCTGAATACTGCCATCAAGGCTGCAGCCCTGCAATTCGAGAAGCTGCCCAAGGACCTGTCCAACGTAGCGGTGCAGTCGGGTCATGGGTTACGGTTGGCGGATGTCCAGGTTATCTGCCGCGACTCCGTCGTGGCGACCATGGCTCAACTCACCCACCACAGGTCGACGATAGTCCGGGATGAGCTGCGGGCCATGCTCCGGGACGTACACATGCAATACGGGGTGTGCGGGCAGTTCATGGTGCCCTGTGCGTCATTCGCCACGCACAACTGGCAATACGTGGGTGGACACGGTACTCCGGGGGATGGGGACGTTGCGCGTAGGACTTCTCATGCCATCGTCAATGTACTCGTGTGTACACGCCCATCTGCCGCAAGTGCAGTGGGCGGGGCGGAAGTGGGTGTCCCAATCCTATTCCTTCAAGGGTAGGGACATCTGCGTTCTCTCGGGGCCCCGCACAGATGCGGCGGTACACTCCCTGACTGATCCCGCAAATGACCTCCTGCATGCGCGGCTCCCCTGTCCTGCGCCTGGGCACTGGGCTGTCCAGCTCCAGGAGTGCCATGAGGACCACCTACACCTTCCGCACGCAAGAGTAGGGCCCCATCAGCTGGACCACGTGTGGTTCACGGGGCTCCACGACGTCTTCAGACCGCAGCTGCCTAGTCCGTTGACTCACCGGCTAATTCACCCGGTGTGCCGAAAGAAGGCCAGCAAACGCAATAGACAGTCCGCTGCAGGGGACGTGTATGTGGTGGGCGGGTACAGGGAGGAAGGATGGGACCCGGCCAACCCGGGGCTATCCATGCCGTTCTTCCCGCTAGCCGCCCTCCTGTTTCTGTTGGGGGACGTCTTTGAGGGTTACCAGCAGCAAGACGATCCGGCGTCCATCCCCCTACTCACTCCACACGCCAGGGGCGGCATAAACCCGTCACCAATGTGGGTTGTGCACGGGCGGCCAGCGTTCTCCAGGGCATGCGCGGCGGTGCACGGGTGCAGCGAGTGGGCAATTGTCCTTCTGCTACCAGCAGGCCCTGTCCCGGATCCGGATGAGTACTCGGTCCCGGAAGTGGTTCGGATGTCCAACGTGCCGCACGATCCGCACGTCGCCGTCACGTCGTTGCGTGATGGCGGCGCGGTGGAACAGGGCTTCGTGGTGGTGTACCAGCCCTCGTGCTCCGCAACGGTTTGGGGGGCGGAGTATACCACCGCCCTGGACGCCATCAAGTAAGTCTGTGGATGTGACCTGGCCTGGAGACCACATGCGGTGTATCGGCCGACGGTAGTCCTGTCCCCGGAGCTCACGGCCTCAAGTGCGGCGTCCCTTGGAAGGGTGGTGCAGAGCCCCCACTCCGACGTGGCGTGGCTGGAACCCTGGGTGCCGGTGGCGACTAAAGTCACATCGTCTGACGCGTCGCCCCAGGGAGACGACGCCACAAACGTGGCGGTGGCCAGCCACGGAATCCCCACGTGGACGGGTGCCATCTACGGCACGGTCCCGGAGGCAGAGATCATCGGCGCGGCGGCTTACCTGTTGCACACGCCCCCGTCATCGTGCACGGTGCACGTGGTGGATGCGTCCATCATAGGAGCGCATCTCCGCACGGCGCACGAGGCCCTGTACCGTGGCATCAAGGGGCCGACATCACATCTGGTCAACCAGCACGCACTGAGCTGGATAGTGGAGGGGCTGCGGCGGCTGCCACGCCGAGTTGGGGGGCGGCACCACTGGGTGGTGGGGCAGAGCTCGCACTTGGCGGCAGTCCCGCTCGGGGCGCCGGACTCTGCCGCGGCCCGTGCGATGGCCCCGCCTGTCCATCTCGTCCTACCAAAGGAGCACGCCATCCTCTTGGTGCCGGGGGATAATGGAGAGCTCGAGCCGCGCGTGCCATCCATGCAAGCCCTTCAGCAAGTCCGGGAGATGGAGTGGCGTTCGCTAGCGGCACGCACCAGGGCGCACACGCCACTGGCTGGCGCCTGCGAGGCGGTGCCCCTGGGAGCTGTACACCACGGCCCAACGCACAGAAATATGCTGCGGGCACGTGACGGTCGCTTGTCCACAATGCAGGTCATGCGACGGTGGAGACAGAAGCTCACGCGTATGGCAATACCAGCCCACCCCTGTATCTTCTGTGGGGGGCCGGAGGAGGACATTGGCCACATGCGCCTGCTGTGTGCGCGGGACGAGGAGGTGGCTGGGCTCCTGTGCAGGCGTGTGGAGGAGTTCACGGCGGAGCTACCCCTGACAGACAGGGCGGTGGAGTTCGTGGCGTGGAGGGAGCACGGCTGCAGGTGGACTGAATCCCTGATGGCGGGTGTCGTCCCCGGAAACCTGAAGCGGCTTTTCGCTGCAGTGCGAGCGGCGTCGTCCCGGGGCCCTGCCAAGGCCAGGCTCTTTGTGGTCCAGGTTGGGGAAGATGTGTATGCCCGCAGGAACCATCGGCTCACCCAGATCATGCAGCTGCCGATGCAAGATCGAAGGAGGGCGGTATACGCGTTCCTGCGAGGTGACACACCCTTCTGCCCGCCGGCAAGGAGGATCCAGCAGCGTCCGCCGTGGAACCCGTTTGCCGGCCTCCCCGGCGACCTGCGGGCAACCTTTCAGAGGGCACCGCTGCACGCACTGCTGGTGCCACGGTCGTGCATCGCGCACGAAGAGGCCATGTCCTTGTTCCCTCACTGGATGGCGGCGGTGGCGCAGGCCTTCAGCCAGTGGATCGGTTCCTGGGTGGCACGGGACATCACGGCATTCAGGGAGTGGTCCCGCGTGGTGTCGGCGCAATCGTGGGCCCTGGTGCGTGGTACCATGGTGAGAAGCCCTGACGGCTAGAGTGATCCCTGGCTCCAGGTGTACGCCAACCATCCAGCTGTGGAAAACGTCATGGGCTGGCCTCGCGAGGTGCTGCCGGTCCTTAGGCAACCTCTGTGCAGTCTCCCAATCCTGGCGGTGGCTGTCGTACTTGACGTGGGTACGTTGTGGCTGTATGACCGGCAGCTGCGACGAGCCATACCAGCGGTCACGGAGCGGCGGTCCATGGCAGTGTTGGTGGGCTCCAAGCAGCTGGCACGGGTACACGGCGACGACGCGCAAGGCCACGTCACAGAGGCCATGTTCTCTCTGCCAGAGGGGGACGACCACGTGGCTGCCGATGCCCGTCACACCCTTGACACCCTGGGCCTCGCGGCGGTCATTGAGGCTTGGGCGGGAGGGCAACGCTTGGTTCTAGCATCCGCTGGGGGCCCGGGGCAAGACGGGGATGATGTCATCGGGGAGGTCTTACGGGACTACGGTTGGGAGCTCCTGGCGCATGGCACACACAGCCCCAAATTTGCGCGGTGGCCCCGGCTGATTGCGGGCCTGCCGGTGATGCCCGACGGGCGACCCATACTCCGCCCGGTGTCCACGTGGGAGGAAGCGAGGCGCAGCCTCCTCAGTTGTGCCACAGCACGGACGCTGGCGGGTGCTTTGCTCGGACTCCAGGACGCGTGCTGCGATGTATGGCAGGACCTGTGGTCGCAGTGTTGTGATGGTAGCTGCGTTCCATCACGGTCTGTGCTTCCGCAGCGATGCCACGGGTGCGTGGAGACAGCGTCAGTTTGGGTTCATCAATGTGCCTCCGTCCCACTATGCGGGACATGTAAGGAGCGTGCCGATAGGGGGTGGCCTAAGGCGAGGTGGGCACTGCGGCACTCTGGACAGATGTCCTAAAGTGCCTGGAAGACAATCCAGGGTGGCCTGAAGAGCGTCCGAGTGGAAGGGGTACGGTGCCCTGGTGCGCCGTCGGCAGCCTTGCCCCTGCTGCTGTGGTGGGCGGCTCTGGAGGGCGACTGGCGGATACTCTGATTGTGGCATCACGGAGGAAATGGTGACTGCGTGGTGGGCGCCGGGGGTGATGCAGATTGATGGGGTTAGGAATTGTGGGTGCACCTGCTACCGTCCCTACGCTGGACGCAGCGGAGGGGGTAGCGCCTCGGAAACAGTGCCCTCATGGCCTGATTGTGCGGTACTGGCAGGCGGCGTATGACGGCCAACGCGATGTGACAGGTCGTGCCGGCCTGATGGTGAGCCGTACTGCCCCCGTGCATGAGGGTCGGACACGGATGCTTCACCCGCCTGCCCCGGGTCGTCGCATACAACAGTGAGGTGACATGGGTCGTCCCGACCAGGGTAATAAGGCCCGAACCCCTGTAGGGTATTCCCATGGCACCGGGGTCTCTACTGGCGGCCTGGCTACGGCAGTATTGGGAGTGGTTGCTCGGGATACACCGGGGGTGCACGGAGTTGTCTGTGGGCGGGGGACATCGTTGCCGGCGCTACGGTGCACGCGTTGCGGCGCCCTCTGGGAGTGTTACACGGGGTTGCGGGGACAGCCTGCAGGCCCCGGGAGCGGCGCGGAAGTGGTGATGTGTGCGTAGAGGGTTGTGACGGCCAGGTCGTCAGGTGGACAGTATGGCGGGCGTACTTGAGACGGCGTGGCAGCCTGGGAGGAGCACTCACGAGGGGCACGCGGAGTTCAAGGTGACGGTGTACTGGCGTCTTGGAGGTATACGCAGCGGTACTGGGGTCCGTACGGTGGGGGTACGCGGCGGTACTGGAGAACCGTACTGTGGGGGGGCTGCGGGGATGCATGGCGGTACTGGGGTGTCCCCGTGACCCCTCTAACAACTCGGGGGGCGCGTAGGGGCATCCCCTGGCCCCGTTAAAAAACTAGAGGGACCGTGCCTGCGGGCATGTACATAGTCTAACCTCTGACCATGGCCTTGCGGTTGCGGTGGTGCGTGTGGCGGCGGCTCGCAGGTGGCATCGGCGTGGCGGCAGCGGTACTGCGCGGCGTCGTAGCGATGAGTATGCGGTCGCCTCACCCTTTGTAACGCCTTACCCCTGGGGGGCGCCAGTCCGGTCGGCTAGAGGCGGTGAGAGAGGAGGAGCGGCATGCCGAGTGGTCCGGGGGGTGACGCGTGGGCCAATGCTATACGTAGGCTCGCCAAGTCGTCGGTGGGGGCCGAACCTGCGGCCTGGCCGCTGCTGTGGCGGAAGAGGCGCAACCACGGGAGCTGGCCAATCAGTGCGGGTAAGGGTCAAGGGTAGGCGCCAGGGCAATGTATGTGGGTGAATTGAGGTGCACCTGGTTACCACAGCCCGGGGCGAGCCTCTGGTGGGTACCCCTACAGGGGGTCGATAACCAAGCTACGGCACCCACCAGCCCGAATCCCAGCCAGCGATATTCACGGGTTGCGCCACTCCCGTCGCGTAGCGGCCGGCGTCCCCCCTGTAGACCCTCATGTTATATTATACGTGGGAAAGTGGATGCCTAGAAGCTGATTGGGTACTGGCCCCTGACATGGAGTGCCGGCATGGTATATATCTGGGGTGTGGGTGCAGCTCAGGTCCACGGGGACGTGGAGTTGATGCCGTGTTTCTGTACTATACTAGGGGACTGGTGCGGTGGGTCGGCGGCGTACAGTGTGGGGACATGGGGGCGATGAAAGCTGAGGGCCAGGCTAGGCTGGAGCCTCCCAGAAATCCTGGCTATGCATATACGGGTTATTGCGTGCTGGCAGTGGGATACGTGGAGTCAGGGGTGGTGGGCAATTACGAGTACGCAGCTGGCAATGGATTCCGCGGGGTCACGGGTGATGGACGTCTCCGCGGTGGCGGGGGTACGCGAACGACGGAGAGTCCGCTCTTGCTTCGCCGCATGCGTGCTGCTTTGTTCCTTGGTTGCCGCTTTGCGCCGGACAGAGAAGCCCTTGCTTTCTGCTTGTTGCGATGCTGCTGCGTTGCTGTGCCTTGCCCCCTTACCCCCGGCGAACAAACGGGCAAGCGTCCGTCGCCGTTGCTAATGCTAACGCTTTGCAGTTGCCACTGCCCCCAAAGCCTGGTTGACCGGTATCCCCGGTCCTCTGGGTCCTCCGTCATGCTGTGGGCCACCTCAGGCAGCCCTGGGACCCACGGGATCCAGCGAGGCAGGAACCACCTGTTGGCGCGAGATGCCCGGTAACTCCAGTAGACGGCATGATAAGTGGTTATGACTATGACTATGACTATGTATGTATGTATGTATGTATGTATGTATATATATATATATATATGTATATATATATTTATATATATATATATATATATATACATATATATATATATATATATATATATATATATATATATATATATATATATATATATATATATATATATATATATATATATATATATATGCTGCTTTGTTCCTTGGTTGCCGCTTTGCGCCGGAAAGAGAAGCCCTTGCTTTCTGCTTGTTGCGATGCTGCTGCTTTGCTGTGCCTTGCCCCCTTACCCCCGGCGAACAAACGGGCCAGCGTCCGTCGCCGTTGCTAATGCTAACGCTTTGCAGTTGCCACTGCCCGCAAAGCCTGGTTGACCGGTATCCCCGGTCCTCTGGGTCCTCCGTCATGCTGTGGGCCACCTCAGGCAGCCCTGGGACCCACGGGATCCAGCGAGGCAGGAACCACCTGTTGGCGCGAGATGCCCGGTAACTCCAGTAGACGGCATGATAAGTGGTTATGACTATGACTATGACTATGTATGTATGTATGTATGTATGTATATATATATATATATATATATATGTATATATATATATATATATATATATATATATATATATATATATATATATATTTTGGGATGTTACATGGCCCAAAACGCGCCACCACGGGCTCAAAACGGCCTAAAAACACTTGTTTGAGCATCCCAAGTGGTTTGGGAACAACTTTGGAAAAAATGATTTTTTTCGCCCCGGGGACCCTGGGGACCCACCGTTGGCCCCGGCCGTGCGCGGGCCGGGCTGCCCTCCGGCCCCACCAAGTGACCACTGGTACGGGGGTCTAGGTGGCTTGCTGGGCGAATCTGAGACTTGGAAACCACAAAAAGTGGGGGGTTGCGGGTGGACTAGGTGCCCTCGGAATTCGGATTTGAGCCACGTAGCCCAAGATACGGCCCGTTCTTGGTTTCGGGGTGTTGGTGCACATCGCGCAGATTTTGGGGCTTTTTGGCGCCTTTTTGGGCCGTTTCTCGGACATATTGTGGAGTTAGGGGGCAACAAAAAGCTCTTGGTCATGGTGAAGTCAAGCCGCACGTGGAGCGTACCAAGTGTTTGCCTTCATTTGGCCGTTTTGACGGGGTTTCAGGGCGGTTTTGGGCCAAAAAAGGCTGTTTTGGGGCACAAAATGCGCAGTTTTGGGAGGGCACCTCCCGACTTGGCGCCCCCGTCCCGGGGCGCCACTGGTGAGTTTTTGGCTCAAAACTTGGATTTGGCAAGGGCACCACCTAGGCTGTAGGATGGCTAGAGTAGAGTAGAGCCCGCAGCGATGAGGCTGAGCAATGGCCAAAACGGAAAGGAGAAGTGCTTGTTGCTTGTTGCTTGTTGCTTGTTGCTTGTTGCTTGCTTGTTGCTTGCTTGCTTGTTAGCTATATATATATATATATATATATATATATATATATATATATATATATATATATATATATATATATATATATATATATATATATATATATATATATATATATATATATATATATATATATATATATATATATATATATATATATATATATATATATATATATATATATATATATATATATATATATATATATATATATATATATATATATATATATATATATATATATATATATATATATATATATATATATATATATATATATATATATATATATATATATATATATATATATATATATATATATATATATATATATTACTACACCCCTCTCCCCTTAAATCTAGCTAACAAGCAAGCAAGCAACAAGCAACAACAAGCACTTCTCCTTTCCGTTTTGGCCATTGCTCAGCCTCATCGCTCCGGGCTCTACTCTACTCTAGCCACCCTAGAGCCTAGGTGGTGCCCTTGCCAAATCCAAGTTTTGAGCCACAAACTCACCGGTGGCGGCCCGGGGCGGTGGCGCCAAGTCGAGAGGTGCCCTCCCAAATCTGCGCAGTTTTGGGCCAAAAACGGCCATTTTTCGCCCAAAACAGCCCTAGTAAGGGTTCAAAACAGCCAAACAAAGGCAAACGGCGGCTACACTCCACGTGCGGCTTGATTTTCTCGCGACCAAGGGACATTTGGTGCCCTTCAACTCCACGATATGTCCGAGAAACTGCCCAAAAAAGGCGCCAAAAAGCCCCAAAAACTGCGCAATGTGCACCAGCACCCCGAAACCAAGAACGGGCCGTATCTTGGGCTACGTGGCTCAAAAACGAATTCCGAGGGCACCTAGTCCACCCGCAACCCCCCACTTTTTATGGTTTCCAAGCCTCAGAATCGCCCAACGATGCACGTAGAACCCCGTACCAGTGGTCACTTGGTGCAGTCGGAGGGCCGGCCAGCCCACGCACAGTGGGGGCCAAAGGTGGGTCCACCAGGGTCCCCAGGGCGAAAAAAATGATTTTTTCCAAAGTTGTTCCTAGACCACTTGGGATGCTCAAACAAGTGATTTTGGGCCGTTTTGAGCCCGTGGTGGCGCGTTTTGGGCCATGGAAAATCCCAAAATACCTTGAAAATGGGCCGTTTTGGGACCAACAATGCGTCAAAAATGGGTGAAAAACGCGTTTTTCCAAAAGTGATCCTGGACCATTTATGATGCTCAAACAAGTGGTTTTAGCCCATTTTGAGCCCGTGGCGACGGGTTTGGGCTCATGGAAAATCCCAAAATGCCTTGAAAATGGGCCATTTTGGGACCAAAAATGGGTCAAAAATGGGTCAAAGACGCGTTTTTCCAAAAGTGATCCCAGACCATTTGGGATGCTCAAACAAGCGTTTTTAGCCCGTTTTGAGCCCGTTTTGACCGAGTTTAGCCCCTTCCACCACATGTATGCACCACTTTGTGCCCTTCGCCCGTTCCTTAGAGCCGTGTGGTGGAGCCACCTAGAGTTGGGAGAGGGGTGTAGATTAGAGGATATATATGTATATATATATATATCCTCTAATCTACACCTCTCTCCTAAAAGACACGCGGGTTCATTATGTGGGAGTTGAGCACAAGGTGGAGGGGAAGGCTAATGGGAATTTATATCCGCTTAGAAAGAGCCCGTCTGTACGTATGTCCATCAAACCGCAATGTACCGTAACCGTGTGGCAGTGTTGGAGGAACGAAGCACAGTTGGCAAAACACGTGAAGGAATTACTTGCGAGTCTCGTGGTAATCACTTTACAGAAATAGTTGTAACCCTTGCTCCCAAGGGTTAGACATGGCATGAAGGTGAAGGTAATTTCGTTAGGAGTACACCTGTACATTGGGAACTCCCACGGATGGCAACCCGAACTGGTTGGAATTCTTGGCTACTAGAAAAGTTTCAAAGTGAAGGGAACTGGCTTTAAATTGCATAGAATTGCCGACGAAGGATCTAGTCGTCGTCGCTGTACAAATGGGGTGAATTGAATGCATCAGAAGAAATTGTTGTATGCACGTCAACGGCAAAGTGGTTTACTAGCACTTGCAATGCACAAACCCCCGCCATATCAATATTATAATTGTAGAGAAGATTTTGGGAAAGCAGTGCGGATGTGTTGCTTTGTTGCAACACTTGCGGATTCCATTTGTTAACCAAGGTGTTGACGAGGTCAATCACACTATGGTCAACAAGACCAATGTCTTGGAAATCCAGTTGAATGGAACACAAAGTGGTTGCAAGTTCTTGGATGTAAAAGGGTTTGGCCAATTCATTTTGCGTCCCCCACTTCTATTTTGCACAGACATTCAAATAGAAACTTTGCAGCTTTTTATATTGTCCCATCAAACGAAATAAAGAGGCCACCCCAAGTGGACCTATGTGGTTGTAACCTAGGTCCAGATGCATGTGGGTAAGTGTTTGCGCGTTGCACAATTCATTTGCCAACGCGCATGCACCACTATTAGTGATGGACCCAGAGGAGTGATCGAGGTGGAGTAAATTAAGCATATGCATGCGCTTACAGAAAACGTCTTTGAAGAGGCGATTAGATGTGTTATCGTCCATAAAAGTTACCAACCCGTCTTCATTCTTTGCGATGCGCGAACTCAGAGCCAAAGTTGTGAGAGATGTGCAATTCAATAGGTTCTTTGCCATGACTGAGGCGCACAAGGACGGCATGTAGCAGGATAAATTCAGGGTGTGCAGTGTACGTGATGAGGAGCGCAATGTTGTGTTCATTGCCTGTATTGCAGTGCTTGCATATGGTCCGGATATATCGCTCCACAACATTAGATCGCACAAACCGACGAAGAAACCGGAGGTGAGGTTGTCAATATATTCCTTTGCCGCAATGAGTGAGGCGAACGTATTGTCGTTGAAGTGAGCCATGAGGTGACGCACATTAATCATACGTTTGAAATCCTTCGTTACCCAATTCCATGCGTCGGTGTTCATGATGCGCGAACCATGGAGCATTATCCACATGCTTTTGCACGACTTGCTGAGTGAGGTTATTTGCTGTGCGTACTCTGCGATTAGCAACATGAGATCCTTCGGGAAATCTCGCAATGATGTTGGCGTCGTGACCATGCCACCCTTGATATTGCGTTTCATTTGAGGATTTTGTGTGTTCTTGACGCAGGGCATACATTGTGGGTGATAGTTGCTTGGCTTGCTGTAGGATGAAGTATTGTCCATATTTCGTAGTGACGGTAATTCCGTTAAGAATACACCTAGGAAGACGAATGAATGCGAAATGCAATGGAGTGAAGGCGTGGATGACTTACCGCCCTAATTTGAGCATTCTGGGACTGATAATTCCGTTAAGAATACACCTAGGAAGACGAATGATTGCGAAATGCAATGGAGTGAGGGCGTTGATGACTTCACGCCCTTATTTGAGCATCCTAGGACTGATGAAAGGAAGTGGTTGCTTGAAATTCCTGTTGTGGCTGGAAGATGGGCTTGGCTGACGTGTATGGATGGTGCAATAGGCCGTGAAACCATTTGGTTAATGGACCCTTTGTAAAATTTGGAGTGTACCGCATGGAAATGGTGGCTAGGGTGTCGTTTTGACGTGACGTGCAGGAGACTTCACTTGCATGTGAAATTGGTATGTTGACTTGGATTGCATCATGGAGGTTATAGTGACGGATTTGTACGCCTACCCTTTATGATTCTTTCGGGAATTTGGTGGAATGGTGCATAGTACCATTGTTTGTGGAATCATGACGCATCATGGCAATGAAAGCGGCGTCGATGACTAATTGTGGCGAAAGCTTTGGGCTTGATGGGTGGAAAAGCATCGTACTTGTGTATTGGGTAATGGTGCAACGTTTTTTTGGTGCGGGGCATTGATTATATAGTGATGAATAAAAACATTGATCACCCTCGGACGGAGTGTTTATTGGAACAAATTGTCATGTATGATGGAAGTCAAGATTGCTTGGAAATTAGGAGGGGTGTGCTGGTCATTGCTCACGATTGATTGTGTGAGGTCACATTAGAGGGAAAATAACATTGATAAGAGTGCACTTGCTCCCGGAAGCTTACTGCAGCATACTATGGCACATATATGTGAGTGAGTGAGTGATGGAATTTGGCAATGATGTCGCCAAAGGATTGGTTTGATTGAATTAATGGTTGCTATGCCGGTCAAGGGACATCATTGTTGGGAAATGTAGAAAACAATCATGCAAAGGCCACTGAGTAGCACGCAAGCGAAAAGAGGCACCGCATGGCGGCATGCAAAAATGCTCTGACCGTGTCATGCATTGACTCAGTGTTGATGGGTCCTGCAACCCGAGACATAATGTGTTCCATATGATTTGTCATGTAGCCGACAATATATGTTGCTTGTTGGTTCACTGTGACCACCAAAGCGAGGACAACAACACCATCGTGCATGCCATGGACGCTTAGTTCCACGAGCGAATAGACAACTATAACGACCCATCAACGGGACGGAATGAGTGCATGCAGCATCAAAAGCATACAATGCAGCATTGTTCCAGTGGGTACTTTGAGTTTCCCCGGCGTAGGTAGCTAGGAGGTCCAAAGTGCCATAGGAAAGTCCTATTGCGTTGGAAACAATCGAAATCGATGTGAGGCTTCGCACGTGCAGTTGTGTCATTGAAAACATTGCGAAAAATGGCATTACCTGATTGCAGGTGAAGTTGTGTAAAGAGCTTCGCAATTTGAGGGGTTGTTTGCACAATACGGCCACCACCGTCATGTAGCCGTTGGTGTTGAATCCATGGGAGATGTCGATGCAGATGGGGATGATACGGGCACACATTCAGTTGTGCTTTCTGGCGTGTACACCCAACCGCATGCAACACAATCACGATGCTGGAGGTCGGGAACTGTGGTTACGCCGCGTGAGAACTTACATCCCGAAGGGGACTCATCCCAGCACTTGAATGAGTAAGTTGTGCCCCATTTTTTGATCTGCGCCGGCACTCCGCACAAACATGACGGCCAGTCATGTGGGACATGTTTTGGCGGCTCCGTCCACTTGAAAGCCCCTTGATGACGGTTGTCCGGCTTGTCATTTGGGCATGCCAGGAAAGCTCGGTCAAAATTTGGAGTCGCTGAGCCGCTAACCTTAGGGATGACCTCGGCTTGGCACACAGGGCAGGTGGGCGCATTGTCCATTATTGAAGTGCAGGTAATTCCGTTAAGAATACACCTAGAAAGAGGGGATGGCGATGTGTGAGATTTAGATAGTCGTACTAGAACATAGCCTCGGAGTAGTGGTGCATGAATGGCAACCCTGTCCCTTTTTGTCATTTGAACACCACGGACAAAATTTTAGGGCGGCTTCCATCCGAGTCATGATGCATCATGATGCAAGGCACGCAAGTTTCAAACATAAACGTAAGTGATGGAAACGAGTGCTCTTGCTGCAAGTAAGTGAAGGTAGCTCCGTTAAGAGTACACGTGCATTGTACGCCGTGTACTAATAAGTGAAGGTAACTCCGTTAAGAGTACACCTGCATCCTACGTCTTGCACTAATTGTACCCTGCTTGTATGGATTGGCAAATGAGATGGTTGGAAATAGACGAAAATAAGGGGAGGTAACCCCGTTTAGAGTACACCCACTTTGCTACCGAAATGTTGACCGTTTTTTTTAGAAAATGGATCACCCTTTGTTTGAGGGTATTGTAACAAACCGTTCGCAACAATGGAAGGCGCGCGCACAACGTGGATGACTGCCTTGACGGTTGTTGCAAGTAAATGAAGGTAACTCCGTGCAGAGTACACCTTGACTTGTACTTTTGTTGCAAATAAGAGAAGGTAACTCCGTTAAGAGTACACCTGCATCTTACGTCGTTTAATGATAAGTGAAGGTAACTCCGTTAAGAGTACACGTGCATTGTATGTCGTGCACTAATTGTACCCTGCTCTTATGGATTGGCAAATGGATGAAAATAATTGAAGGTAACTCCGTTAAGAGTACACCCGCTTTGCTACCAAAATGTTTTCCGTATGTTTTAAAAGATGCATCACCCTTTGTGTGAGAGGATTCTAACAAACCGTTTGCAACAATCGAAGGTGCGCGCACAACGTGGATGAGTGCTTTGTACGCTTGCTGCTTGTAAATGAAGGGAACTCCGTGAAAAGGACACCTTGACTCGTAGTTCTGTTGCAACTAAGAGAAGGTAACTCCGTTAAGAGTACACCTGCATCCTGCGTTGTGTACTAATAAGTGAAGGTAACTCCGCTAAGAGTACACCTGCAACCTACGTCGTGCACTAATTGTATGTAGGTTTGTTAAATTTGCAATGTAGCGGAATTGATTGCAAGTCTGTTAATCGTACCTCTTGAATGCTAATTAAAATTCCAATTTTAGAGGACACGCAATTGCACGCAAGAATGAAATAAATATGTAATACATGCAAAAGAAGTTTTCCGTGTTGGTGGGCGCCATACAAGGAGCATTAGCGAGTTTGGAAGAAATAATATAAAGACGATGCCTCATGTATGGCAACTGGTTAGCTAACGGAACATGTCTCTTGCACACCCAAGAACTTGGAATCGTTGCTTTGCTAGTGCGTCCAACGGGTTTTTGTCGGGATGCAGTTGGAGACTGAGAGTGCGGTACTGTAATGTTATCAGGTTACTATCTGCGGCTCCCAAGAAGTGCAAAGCATGCTCGCGGCGTTTTCGTCGACTTAAACTTTCGTCCGTGATAAGGATTAACCACTTCTTGATGACGTTCTCGGAAAGTGTAGCATGATTTATCGGAGCTTTTTCTTGCCGTTGTTTTGCTGTTGGCGGCTCTTGGCTTGTTGATTCGGAAGGATGGCTCGAAGTGGATCTCTTGCGTCTAGTATTTGACTGCTCGTGGTCCTCTGGTCGACTCTTCTTGGACCTTGGCCCGGACTCGGAGTTGGATGACCGCTTCTTCGAGGAATGTTTGCGAGAACTTTGGTCGGCCTCGTGTCCACTCTTGGGATGTGGTTGACGGTGCGATTGGTAGGGTGGTGGCTCGCAAGTTCGGGTACGTGGAGGCATATTTGTCTTTTTTGACTTTGGAATTTTTCTTGTAGGAGTGGTCTGTGCCGGTGTGGTTTGTGGGTTTGCCCCCGTAGTCCCTTTACTTGTCCCACTCTTCCTACGGGTTGACGGATGCGGAGGCTGCGGCGCTTTGGACGTCGAAGACGGACCACTTGCTGAATTGGATTGGGGGTTGCGAATTGCAGCTTCCATGTCGCTGCTGGTGACGGTAGGAAGCGGCCCACCCTCCGTCATTGCCCAGTCCACTGGTTCGTCATACTCTCTCAAAGCATCTTCATATGCCCAATCTTGAAACGTATTCACCGTAGAACGCAAGCTGCTCGCATCGTCGGCAAAAAGCTGGAGAACGCTTGCACAATACGTCAAGAACCACCGTGGGAGTTGCCCGGTGAGTCGATTGGTCTGGCACCATTGCATGGCGAGCATGACGACACGGAAGCCACATGTATCGGAATCGGGTTGAGTTCCATAATGATGCCATGTAAAAGACCATCCCATTTTACTCATAATTGCCCGGAACCATGCGCCACAGGTAGATGCGTTATCTTTAGGATCGTGGACGACCAAGGTCTTGTCTACAATGGAAATGTCCGTGACCAGCACGTAGTGAACTCCAACAGTGGAGTGCTGCGAGGTGAGTAGTACGGGTAGGGCATCTCCCAGAGTATACACAACCCGCGACGTCGGAGCATGTTGCATTATTACTGCCAATGTCACATCTTGGATGACCGGCTTAACGGAGGAATTGCCCTGTGGCAACAAGACCTCTAGTAAGCATTGCACTGCTGCGCAAGACAACCATGCACTCTCCAATAAGTGCACATTGTTCTCCGTGGTATCGCTTCTTTCTTGTGGCCAAAAATCCTCTCCAAAGTAATTAAGTCGTGGCTGCAAATGGGGGAAATCATCGATGGATGACGGCACCGGTCGTACAGGTCCTTGTGAATGTGTAGGCGATGGTGTAGATGATGGAGGTTGAATGTGGTTTTGCTTTTGTAGGATGCGTTCTTGAAACTGGGCTTTGGTTCCAGAAGTTGATAGCTTATGTGCAGCACACAATGTCCGCAATTGCACAACCGA
Source organism: Eutreptiella sp. 'Long Island Sound 2002' (assembly GCA_964036045.1). NCBI lineage: Eukaryota > Euglenozoa > Euglenophyceae > Eutreptiales > Eutreptiaceae > Eutreptiella > Eutreptiella sp. 'Long Island Sound 2002'. The sequence goes on along the minus strand of OZ038380.1, from coordinate 115,076,585 downwards.
CATTTGAGCCAAGTCTTGGGCCGCAAATACTCGTGGGTTATTACACGCGTCCAACAGTTCGAAGCCTTGTGCCGGTTGCCGTGTAGCACCAACCGGTCGTCCTTGTTTGCGGATTTGCTCCGTTCCATCCTCGTTTAGATCATCAATGTCCAAAGACAGCTTGTCTCCACGCAATTGTCTCTCAATATACGACCAGTATGGAAATGACACATATTGGATAATGTGGAGCATGTTGACCTTCAATATCCGAGCATCCAACCGCTGTGGGAGTTGACTTACGACACTCCAAGCACGATGGACACACATAATTCCAATTATGAGTGATGTTGTAAATGTTCTTCGTGGATAAGGAGGGATTTGGCTTGGTGGTTTGGGAGACAACACGTTTGTGGCCACGAACCAATCCCATAATTGCACGTAATACGGATCAACAAGGAAAGCGTCACGACGGTAATTGAGGATGAATAGGCCTTGAAGTGAACGAGCGCGTGATAAAGCAACATATGCGTGTGCTGCGGCAAAGAAAGCTGCCATGTCCACCCATACGCGGTCGTAAGAGCAGCCCTGCGTACCGTGCATGGTACATGAGTATCCGGGAAGCATAGGGAATTGGATTATTTTGACTTGCACGGACGGGCCGTACACCGGAATAATTTGCTGGAAACGGCAGATGGGGTACTCCCTTGCGTGCCCCACCGGGCTTACCACAATGACATCGTTCGACCATCTTTTGATCACAACAAGTGTCGAGTTAACGAGTCGATTTTCGATGGACACATTGCGAATAAGCCGTGCCCTCATGCCCGCTGCGACACACACTTGCTGTGGCAGCACACGACGATTGCGAGAATTGATGTAGTCGCACATCGCTTGATTGGTAGGGGCACCACCCATATCAACGTAGCTAGCATCGAACGTAAGAATGCTTGACCCCAATTGAGCCATGAAATGTTCATTCCATCGGTTCATAGCATTTCTACGGCCAACCAACGTGGGGGCATCCTCCAAGTCTTGTAGTGACACATCGGAATTTAGCGCTATGCGTTGCTGCAGAATTAAGTGGTCCTCGTCACTCTCCTCTCCAATCGGCACACGATTAAGCAAGTTAATGAAATGTGCATCGTCTTGGCGCATTACGTCCGTCAGCACAAACGGAACAAAATGGTTTCGAAAGAGTGCACTGTCAAAGATATCCAAATCAACAGCGGGTAGTTGCAATGGATCACCTACGAGGAGCACTGTAATGCCACCAAAAGGATTGCGCTTGTCGCGGCGTACCTTGTGTAGCACATCATGAAGCGTGTGAAGGAGCTTGTTGGATAAGAGGGAGAAGTCATCGACAATAATCATATCGGCAGTTCGAATCATCCACCACAAGGTTGTGCCTTCCTTTATTTGCCACTCCAAGTCCAAAGATAATGAGAACAGGCGGTGGATTGTGCGTCCTCCAACATTTAGGGCGGCTACCCCACTAGAACCACAAACTAGGATGCCGAAACCAAGCGCTCTTAACTTGGCAATTAGCAAGCGAACGACATAAGACTTGCCGGTTCCCGCAACCCCTGTGAGAACAGCACACAATTGCGCAACACTACTTCCAATTGATGTGCGGCAATGCGGGGAAATATCCGGACCATTCTCAAGAGGTTGCCGTTGAAAATGTGCAATAAAAATGTCAAATACCCGGCGTTGCCCTTGGTTCAAAGCATTCACAAGTGCCTCTGCTGCACGCGTGTCGTCAGCATCCATGAATGCCCTTAACTCCTCCGCCAATTGGGGATCCAGTTCAGCTTCCTCGGCCATTGCTGGCTCATCTTCTCCAAACCGGTGCTTTTCAAGCTCATCTAAATCGGACATGTAGGTATTGAGGAAGGTGGAGTCTATGATCTCTTCGGCCATAAGAACTTGTGCAAGAAGTCGCAAACGCTCAACGGAATAGCCACGTGCTTGGGCATTGTTTAAAGTTTCTCTTGCCTCTTCCTCATAACCACGAAACAATCCTAGATGAATACACTCCTCCATGTATGTTTTAGTGACATTGTTGGATGAAAGGAATTTCCGCTCGTGGTCTGCTTTTGTGAACGGCTGTGACAATAATATCTTTTGCAAGAAATACAATTCTGCATCTTCTCCATACGGGAGGTAAAAGTTCCACCTTGGGATCGCAGTTCGCCTTCGCAGAATCCACTTTTTTCCCACCTCGTCCGTGAATGTCTTCTCCAACTTTTCTGGTGGTGATGGCCACCAATATGGTTTATTGCCCTCATCGGGGCGTACATTGGCTTGAAAACGATCTGCGCTCACTGCATCATCGGAATCGCTAGAAGGAGAATCATATGCAAAGTCCTCTGCTGGATTGCTTGCTATAGCTGTGGAGTCTCCGGGTTCACGTTGTGTTCGGCGATAATAGCGATAGTAGTCGGGGTACTTGATGGGTATGGCAGCAATGGGGCGTTCCAAATAGTGGTCATAGCGATCCAAATACCAAACGTCTGTGGACGTATCTTCGTCTGGGAGATGCTTTCGACGCTTGAGCCGTCCTAGTTTAGGCCATGGATCTGTAGGAATCCATACCACCTCTCGGCTACCTCGACATTGATGGATTCCTAAGAGCATCATGCCGTTCTCCATGCGTCCCAATGAACGCAACTTGAGCAAACGCTCCACATCGCTTGCATTGGGCGAGATGGTGATGGGCACCGTCAATGACTTTGCTGGCTTTGTGAGATATTTGGCGAGATGTAATTCCCAACCCAAAGATGTTATCCGTTGCACATTATTGTGGCACTGGAGTCGAACCAACAAACGGCGATTGTGTGGAACAACACATGCATCTTCGGCTTCATATCTGCGATAAAGCAAGCGGACTCCACTGTCATCCAAATCTTCTCTCTCCTGCGGCACACTAAAGGGATAACCTGACTTGCACTTGGTGCATACACGCCCACGACCAATATTGAAACATTTGTCGGGGTAGCATTGATGCACCATGTTGCACTCCTTGTACAGATCCCGTAGGTATGCTGTGAACTTTGGATCAAAGCCGTCACTTTCACGGGGCATTGTTGCGCAAACCACATCGTCCGGAATGCTGTTGGCTTCACACCATACCACGCCATGCAAATGCACCCGGCCTCGCTCTTGATATTCAAATCGAAACCAATAATCCCGCACCTTTCCAAATGGACCATTTTTGCCAATAGCCAAGAACTCTCGCTTGAATATCTCCACCGGCTTGTGAAACGCCACACAAGCCTCCATATCGTGGCCATCTTGGATTGGCTTGTTTGGCCCTGTGTTTTTGGGGTATTCTCCAGGCCACACAGCTCCTGCACGGCACCCTTTTTGCACAGCAGCTTGCAAATCGGCCCAGTTGTCATTCATGGTCAACGTGATGAAAAGGTCCGCTTTGCCAAGTTCACGACTCATGGCTGTAAGATCTAAATGTCGCGAGGCCCAATAAGAACGGGTTCCAACCAATTTTGAAGGTACATAAGTTCCATACCGATAATACGGGTTGAGCTCGGCCGTACCTTTATCGGTCCCCTCGCGCTCGAGATTGTGGTTCATAGAATTTACACCGTCTTGGTAGCATGCACGCGGCTTTTTGCCTTGACTGGTAGCTGGAGTTGATGGCGGTGTTGTTGACGTTGCTGCATACTGGGGACGAGATGGACGGTGTTGGGTGCTTTGGGTTGCGGATTGTGAAGATTGACTCGGCTGGGTGCATTGACTTCCTTGCGGACACTCCGAGGACATGTGTGGTGATTGTGAGGTAGATTTTTTTGGCGCCGGTTGTGGACCTGTGGAACTCCTCGCACTTCTCAAATGTGCTGCAGTAATGTCCTCTGCCCGATTCGCACGTTGAGCCTTGGAAATTTTGTTGATTTCAAATCAATTGGTTTTTCATCTCTTTGCTCACTTGGAAAAAGGACCACCACCGGTCCCGACGCCATCGGCTATCAAAGGCAAGACAACGACTACGGTAGTAGGCAGCACATCCAATTCCACAACCTACGGTATATCCACCAACACCGCCAGGATACAAATCGGGCCATACACACGGTTCCAAATTGGGGTCGTTAAAATGCAAATAAGTGTCATTGGCCAACGATTGAGCGGCCGTGGTAACGTTCCCACCTGCTCCATGGAAGGGTGTCCGATGGAGGAAGCCCACTTTGTCCGAGTGAGGAGCAAAATCCGGAATGATGTTCCGTGGGGCATCACACTCCACAACCCAAGCAACGTACTCATCTTGTAAATGGTATTCCAAGCGTTTCCCGTACTTGTCTTCATATGAACGCTGTGTCAATGTGCCCATGGTGGTGGCCGCATTCTCCAAGTATCGGTACAACGTCTCATAGTGCGCCAAGAACTGAGAATAAAAAGGGTGAATTTTCTTGAGCAGCAACAACGCTTGGTTCATTTGGCGGGTGCTTTGCTCGTTGTCCTTGGGCTTTTGGTAATCGCGCAAAATATCCTCTTTCATTGTCATGAAACCATAAAGTGCATTGTAGTGTTGGCTTGGCTTGCGGCCAACACCAACGGTACCAATTGCATGGTGCCATTGCTTGTGACGAAGATCCACGTGCTTCATCGTATTTGAGTAGAGGGCCCCAAATGCAATTTGTTGCTTCTGGTACTCGGTGAGGTCCGCAATTTTTGAAGGGATATTGTAATGGGTGTCCCCATCCAAAGTGTAGCCATAATTGATGGGGTCATACTTCGCGGAATACTTGCTACGGACGTGGCAAGCATACATATGTGTAGCTGAGTGCAAAACAGGAGTGTCATACACCACAAAGCGGCTTGCGCTACGTGCAAGAGATCGTGGGGGAACTGGAAACGGTGCATTCTTATACTTCAAGTAATTGGCGAACATCTCGTTGCGGAACACAAATATCCCACTTGTAACCAAATCGGTGGGTGGCACGCCAAACAAAGTTTGTGTACGTATCTCGCCAGTATTGCGTGGAACCGTATACTTGTGTCCCCCACCTATTGGGCCCCAAAGGAGTTGACCACAACGGTAGCAAAGTGCATCAAAAAGTGGTGAGTACAAAGTGTCCAAACCATCAAGCCAATACTCTGGAACAGACTTCAAAGAGATGTTGGACGGCAATGATGGATTAACACGGAACAACTCCCGGGACACTGTACGAACAACCCCGCAAGAACGACGCCCCGATGCCTTGATGTGTTGCTTCTCTGGCGTATTGCCGTGTCCACCAACGATGCCCTTACTCCGTTGGGATTCTGGTGTGTTGTTTATGCCTCCAGAGGAACCCTTGGCCGCTTGGGACTCAGCGGTGTTCTTTTTGCCCTTGTTGGCTTGGGACTCCGCGGTGTTCTTTTTACCCTTGTCGGCTTGGGACTCCGCGGTGTTTTTCTTGCCTCCAGACGAACCCTTGGCTGCTTGGGACTCAGCGGTGTGCTTCTTGCCTCCAGACGAACCCTTGGCCGCTTGGGACTCCGCGGTGTTCTTCTTGCCTCCAGACGAACCCTTGGCCGCTTGGGACTCTGCGGTGTTCTTCTTGCCTCCAGACGACCCCTTGGCCGCTTGGGACTCCGCGGTGTTTTTCTTGCCTCCAAACGAACCCTTGGCCGCTTGGGACTCAGGAGTGTTCAAACTTGCCACCGTTGCCGCTGTGATCCCAAGTGCGGCGCGCTTTTGCAATCGCTTCATCAGCGTGGCGCGCAACTGCGCATGTCGCCGACGGATCGTACGCTGGGGTACTTCGCTATGCAGCTTGATGAACTCGGCCACCGGGAAGTCAATGTCCGTGTCCAAGCATTGTTGCAACTCGTGCTCCCAGCGATTTGACATGGTGCGAAATACAAGGTAACTCCGTTAAGAGTACACCTATACTCGAAGTCCAACTGCCGAGAGCAAGGAAAGACATTAGTTGGAAAAAAGGTAAGTAACTACTTGGGGCGTACAAGCATCATTGATAGGTTGCGATGCGACCTTATTGCCCAATGTTGGTAGCGCCTATACTTGTACAAACCCAACCGGACGGCAGTATGTTGTTTTGCGTTGGTGGGCCTTATCCTCCCCAAACAATGAGCCCCATTCCTACCCACTAGTACCCAAACCCAAAGAGAACCTCACCTTTTGGTACCCATGGAACAACAAAGCACACAAACGGCAAAACACGGCAAGGAACTACTCGTCCCTCAAGTACCAAACACTCCGGCCTATTGTTGCAACTCTTGCCTCTTGATTAGACATGGCGTGAATGTGAAGGTAACTCCGTTAAGAGTACACCTGTACTCCAAGTCCAATCACTAAGAGCAACGGGCAGAGAACAACAAAGCACACAAACAGCAAAACACGGCAAGGGACTATTTATCCCTCTTGAACCAACTCTTGCTCCCATGATTAGACATGGCGTGAATGTAGACATGGCGTGAATGTGAAGGTAACTCCGTTAAGAGTACACCTGTACTCCAAGTCCAATCACTAAGAGCAACGGGCAGAGAACAACAAAGCACACAAACAGCAAAACACGGCAAGGGACTATTTATCCCTCTTGAACCAACTCTTGCTCCCATGATTAGACATGGCGTGAATGTAGACATGGCGTGAATGTGAAGGTAACTCCGTTAAGAGTACACCTGTACTCCAAGTCGAATCACTAAAAGCAATAGGCAGAGAACAACAAAGCACACAAACAGCAAAACACGGCAAGGAACTACTCGTCCCTCTTGTACCAACTCTTGCTCCCATGATTAGACATGGCGTCAATGTGAAGGTAACTCCGTTAAGAGTACACCTGTACTCCAAGTCCAATCAGTAACAGCAACGGGCAGGGAACAACAAAGCACAGAAAAATACGGCAAGGAATTACTCGGCGAAATCTATCGCTCACAACATGGATATTTTGACGAAAGCTAGTGCACAAGTGTGTGAGTCCTCAATAATGCCCCTGACAGATGGGATGCGAAGGGCATAAAGTGGTGCATACATGTGGCGGAAGGGGCTAAAATCGGTCAAAACGGGCTCAAAGCAGGCTAAAAACACTTGTTTGAGCATCCCAAATGGTCCGGGATCACTTTTGGAAAAACGCGTTTTTGACCCATTTTTGACTCATTGTTGGTCCCAAAACGGCCCATTTTCAAGGCATTTTGGGATCTTCCATGGCCCAAAACGTGCCACCACGGGGTCAAAACGGCCTAAAAACATTTGTTTGAGCATCCCAAGTGGTCTAGGAACAACTTTGAAAAAAATTATTTTTTTCGCCCCGGGGACCTCGGTGGACCCACCGTTGGCCCCCACTGTGCGTGGGCTGGCCGGCCCTCCGGCTGCACCAAGTGACCAGTGGTACGGGGGTCTACGTGTCTCGTTGGGCGATTCTGAGGCTTGGAAACCACAAAAAGTGGGGGGTTGCGGGTGGGCTAGGTGCCCTCGGAAGTTGGGTTTGAGCCACGTAGCCCAAGATGCGGCCCGTGCTTGGTTTTGGCCGTGTTGAACACAAATAACGCAAATTTAGGCCATTTTTGGCCATATTTGGGCCGTTTCTCGGACATATTGTCGAGTTGAAGGGCACTAGAGGGCTCTTTGACACGGTGAGGTCAAGCCGCACGTGGCATGTAGCTGACGTTTCCGTTCGTTGGGGTGTTTTGCCCGGGTTTGGGGGCTATTTTGGGCGAAAAAAGGCTGCTTTGGGGCACAAAATGCGCAGTTTTGGGAGGGCACCTCCAAACTTCGCGCCCCTGCCAGACGGCGCCACCGGTGAGTTTTTGGCTCAAAAGTTGGATTTGGCAAGGGCACCACCTAGGCTAAAGGATGGCTAGAGTACAGTAGAGCCCGGAGCGATGAGGCGGAGCAATGGCCAAAACGGAAAGGAGAAGTGCTTGCTTGCTTGCTTGCTTGTTGTTGCTTGTTAGCTAGATTTAAGGGGAGAGGTGTGTAGTAATATACATATGATGTAATATATATATAATATATATATATATATATATATATATATATATATATATATATATATATAAACATATATATATATATATATATACATATATATGGCTTCCATTCGAATCATGCTCAAACTGCGAGGTTCAACATTCCTACTCTCCTACATCGCTGCAATAACCATGAGTTCGTAGTTCATGTGTGGGCCTTGCAGTAGCCCCTAGCACACTGATTCACAGCTTCCTAACCGTAGGAACAATACTCCACCCCTCCTGCATATGGACATATGGGCTTCATATGGCTGGTTATACCGGAGTGAGTGGGTCAGTGAGGCTGACCCCCCAAAACTGATTGAACCGGCGGTAGAGCAGAAACACTACAAGAACAAACATACAAACGCCTCAAAGGAGCCCCAAGCCGTGCAAGTGCTGCGGTCATTCCTGTGCCAAAACGAGTGCCAACGCGGGTGTTCGCGGAAAGCCGCAACGAACAAACCAATCAGTCCCGTGTAGAGTGACCCAGGTGGAAAAAATAGAGAAGAACGCAAGGTGGTTAACGAGAGGGAGATTTCGATGGACTACGTCGCCATACCCGCCAGCTACGAGCACCCAGGATTCCAACCTACCCCCAGGTTACTCCAGGCCGGGTGGCTGTCCACTATAGCACTATGACGATGTACCAAAAGAGGGTGCAGTGAAGCCTGCCGCCGGCGCCGTCGCCTACACGCTCGGCGGCGGGCATCGAACCTACGCTCCCCGGGACGAGGCACCCGTGCACTACCAATATGCCACGCTGACGATATGCAATGTAACCGCCACCAAACCCACCACAACACCCCGCCCGGTACACATGGGCCGGCTGAAGTGTGCCCATCACCGCTGCTACCACTAACGAAGAACAGCAGCTATTGCTGCTGCTGCCGCGCCGGCGCTGTCGCCTCCACAGACGACGGCGCGTCGAAACGCGACGCAGGGCCGGGCCCCCGTGCACTTTCAGGTATGCTCGCCCTATGCTTATCTACCGCCAAAAAACCACCACCACCACCAAACAGAAGAGTCCGGGGGGTTCAGGACGTTTAGTGCCACTCTGCCCTCCTTGGGGTTCGAACCCACCTCTGCGGGACGGAAGAGGGGCATGCTGCCCACTCTGCTACGACAAGATACAATGACTGTGCACGGTGCCTCTCTAACACACTGCCCATCCACAGCACTGTTGCTGCACCAATAAACAATGGCTACGGAGCGCGACATGCCGTGCGGACCACGACTGATGGCCGGCCCACCTGCCTCCGCATGGTCTCGCAGGAACTGGCGCCGTCGGGGGTGTGCTAGCCGGCCTTGGTTGGCCAGCTCATCTGCACGCTCATTCCCCGCCACCCCAATATGACTAAACACATGGCGCCAGAGGGTGGGGGATGTTCTTGCATCTACCTCCGCCTGGAGCTGGAGCCACAGGTCTGAGTTCACAAACGGACGACCCTGCAACCTCCAACGCCGGAGGTGCTTCACGATACCATCATACACGTACTTACTGTCTCTGACGACCCTGAGTGCCTGTCCCCTCGGAACTACCCTGAGCGCCGCAATGCACGCGGATAGCTCCGCCCTGTTTACTGTCTGCACCTCCCCCTCCAAGGGCTGCGCCATATAGCGGGGGTCCAGCGGCCCAAACCAGACCTCATACCCTGCAAAACCCGTACGCGGGGCCTCCAGCCCGAAAGAGCCATTTGTATACACCTCAGGGGTGTGCAGGAAGTCTGGGTCCTCCGGCCCCTCTGCCGCCGCCCGTGCCCTCTTCCTGCTCACTCTGTCTGCCGCCTGCCGCCGAAAATAGCGGTCTGGTTGTTGCGGGGAGGGGCACGGCCGCTTTTGACTCGCTACATCGGAACCCTCAGACACAGGGATGTTCCTGTCCGCCAGCCACCCCTGCAAGGCCCCTGCATACGTCCGCACCGCCTCGTGATCAAGGGATAGGTCTGCAATTGCCAGCCACTTGGAAACCTGTGAGTGCAGCACCCGCAGATAATCATTTACAGTCAGGCGGGCTTTCTGAAAAACCACTTCACAGCGGCAGGACCACAAAACCCGCACTGCCTTCCACTTCAGAATCCCTGGCGCCCTGGTGAGGGACAGCTGGGGATAATGAGAACACAAACGGCCAATCGGTACCCTCCCCCGAACTCCAAACGGGCGGAAAGGTGCACTGCAGGGCCCGAACAGGTATGGTGAGCCAGGAACACGCTTTCGTGCAATGATAAATGTCCTCCAGAGAGGAATCAAAAGGGCACCTGTCTGAAACAGAGGGCCAGATCGCCCGGAGGCGGGCCCCCACCGACAGTTTCTTCCAAAGGCAGGTATGAATGAAATCTAGGTCCTGCGGAGGGAGGGCCAGGCGGCGAAACGCCTGCCACACCTCTTTGGGCTGTAGGCACGGCGCTGGGTCGCCAGTGCCGTCGAAATCGGAGTGAACTGTAGCCCCTGGTCCATGGGGAGGGGGGGAATAACCCCTTGCACCGAATGATGCCCCTCCCAAGCGGGGATCAACCTACGCACAAGAGCAAGCAGGGCTTGGTATTGCTGCGGCTGCAATTTCCTACTGCCCTGCCAGTCCCGGGAGACTTTAGCAACCCAGGCACTGGTGTCCACGACGTCAGAGAGGCGTAAGATCCCCCTGCGTATCAAAAACTTACAGGTAATGGACTTTTCCGAGACCGTCAGCAGGCGGCTATTCCACAGGGGCGCCGCTGCCAGTTCCTACCACTCTATCCCTAGGCCCTTCTGGGCAGCGTTGAGCGAGGACAGTGCCGTCACCGACGACGCCAGCCACGGCGCGTTGCGAATGCAACACGGAGACAGCTGCAATAGGGCTAACCCAGAGGGGGTATGCACTATGCCTTTACGCTCCAACCAGCTGGAGAAGACGGTATAGGCACCAGGCCCATACCGGGACGGCTGCTGCAGATAGCGCGTGAAGGTTGCTGCATGTGTCGTCCAGAGGTACACCTCCGGTGACCACAGACCGATCCCTCCCTTAGATGGACTGAGATGCAGGACGTTCAGAGGCACCTTCCAATTTTGGGCATGAAAAGCAATTACCAGAGCTCTGCGGAGCCTCTTAACTACCAGGTCGAGTGGATAGTGCGCAATGGCAGTTACTTGCAGCACCGGATAGCACCACGTGTGCAGGAGCACCACCTACTGTGCCCGCGAGAGGGGCATGCGAGAGATCTTGGTACAGCGGGACTCAAACAACGCCACACACCGCTCGTAACCCACCGCCGGGGATACATGTCCCACCTGGGCACCCAGGTAGCGTCCATGGGGCACCACCTTAATTCCTGCCAACCTATCACTATCCAGGCCCTGGAGAAGCAGGCGAGTCTTCTCCAGGTTCAGACACAGACCTGTGTATTCGCCGAAAACAGCAAACTCGGCTAGCAATGACTGGAGGTCCGCCTCAAGTCCCGCACCTGGACGGCACATCCGAACCAGAGCATCATCCGAGTACAGCCAAACGTCGACCCCATAGGGCCGCAATATGGAACAGATAACAGAGGTGAGCAGAGAAAATAATATAGGGGACAGTGGGTCGCCTTGGCGTATGCCCGACGCCGGAGTCAGGGAGTGCTCCCTCACCACTCCCCCCATCAACAGAAACAGGACTGGGCCCCGCAGGATCTGCAGCAGGACACATACCCAGGGGGTTAGGATACAAATGAAGCGAAAAAGTGCAGCCATCATGGGGTGGCTGACCGAGTCATACGCCTTACTGTAATCTACCACAAGCGAAGGCGCCACCTCATCATCGCCTGGGCCTGTGTGCCAGGTCTGTTGCACTGAGGCCAGGTGGTCTAACATCGTGCGGCCCCTCAGGTAGGCCTGCTGCTGGGACGGAACCAGCTGGAACAGAGCATCCTGCAGCTGCAGGAGCAGCACTCCTGTGAGCCACTTCAGCCTAGCCTGCTGAAGCGCAATGGGCCGTTGGCGGTCTACCGCGGCCGACCCTGGGTCTTTCGGCAACGACCGAACTAAGGCGGTCACCCATTCATCCGGTAAGCCCTCCACCTCTATCTCCTGGTAGGCGCGATACATGTTACGTACAAAGAACTCCGGGAAAGCCTTATAGACTCCCGCGTGGATGCCATCATCCCCAGGGGAGGACGAGGGATCCATCTGCTGCAGTGCCGCGTAGACCAGGTCTTCCGAGCAGCCCTGCCAGAGCAGCGGGACCGCCGTGCGCTTTGCGTAGGCAACCCCCTGGCCTCTAGCCACTGGTAGCACTCCTCCTCTGACCGCTGACCTGGACGCATAATGGTGCTCCAATACGCTACCGGTTCTCTAGCGATCGCATGGCGATCGCGCAACAGATGGCCCGATCGGGCCTTCACAACACCATAAATACGAGACTCCTGGGCCTCATGCATAAGCTTGTGCAGTGCTCGGGCGCGCCAGCGGCGCGCCTCTTGCAGGTGGTGCTTATCCTGCAGTGCCTCCCTCACCCTCGTGTACGTGCGCTCCAACTGCTCCACCACCCGGTGCACGGACACTGCTTTAACAAGTGCAATGTATGCATCGCGCATTGTCCCTGGACGTTGTCCCTCCTCCCGAAGGGCCGCAAAACCTGCCAATGGCACATACTCCGGGGAAGAGCGGCGAAGGATATCCCGGAGTCGTAAATAGGCCGGCGCATTCGCATTGTAGCGGCGGGCCGCATCCTGTAATACCACTTGACTGCGCTGAAAAGCCTCTAACCCCTGTACACCCTCTTCTTCAAGTGTCTGCAGTTCCCGCGTGACCCAATCTACCGTGTCTGGATCTTGGAGTGCATCCAGAGGGAACTTCCACCTGGTCGGCTGCTCCCCGTCCAGGCCCATGCCAACAAACTGCAATACCACAGAGTTATGGTCACTAAAACCTACGGGGGTGGTGAGCATGGAGGAGGCATAGCCCAGAAGAGGATGCGAAACTGAAATGCGATCTATGCGCCGGGACACTATCCGTGCCCCATCGGCCGCCCTTGAGAGCACCGAGGTGCGTGTGTAGCCCGGCGGGTCACGGTCGGGGAACTGGTGCGCCCATATATATATATATATATATATATATATATATATATATATATATATATATATATATATATATATATATATATATATATATATATATATATATATATATATATATATATATATATATACATATATATATATATATATATATATATATATAGATATATATATATATATATATATATATCCTCCAATCTACACCCCTCTCCCAACTCTAGGTGGCTCTACCACACGGCTCTAAGGTACGTGTGAAGGGCACAAAGTGGTGCATACATGTGGTGGAAGGGGCTAAACTCGGTCAAAACGTGCTCAAAACGGGCTACAAACACTTGTTTGAGCATCCCAAATGGTCCGGGATCACTTTTGGAAAAACGCGTTTTTGACCCATTTTTAACCCCTTTTTGGTCCCAAAATGGCCCATTTTCAAGGCATTTTGGGATTTTCCATGAGCCAAAACACGTCACCACGGGCTCAAAATGGGCTAAAACCACTTATTTGAGCATCATAAATGGTCCAGGATCACCTTTGGAAAAATGCGTTTTTGACCCATTTTTGACCCATTGTTGGTCCCAAAACGGCCCATTTTCAAGGCATTTTGGGATTTTCTATGGCCCAAAACGCGCCACCACGGGCTCAAAACGGCCTAAAAACACTTGTTTGAGCATGCCAAGCGGTCTAGTAACAACTTTGGAAAAAATCATTTTTTTCGCCCTGGGGACCCTAGTGGACCCACCGTTGGCCCCCACTGTGCGTGGGCTGGCCGGCCCTCCGGCTCCACCAAGTGACCGCTGGTACGGGGGTCTGAGTGGCTCGTTGGGCGATTCTGAGGCTTGGAAACCGCAAAAAGTGGGGGCTTGCGGGTGGACTAGGTGCCCTCGGAATTCGTTTTTGAGCCACGTAGCCGAAGATACGGCCCGTTCTTGGTTTCGGGGTGCTGGTGCACATTGCGCGGTTTTTGGGGCTTTTTGGCGCGTTTTTGGGCCGTTTTTCGGACATATCGTGGAATTGAGGGGCACTAGAGAGCACACGGTGAAGTCAAGACGCACGTGCCGTGTACTCACCGTATCCCTTCGTTTGGGCGTTTCGCCCGGGTTTTGGGGCTGTTTTGGGCGAAAAATGGCTGTTTTTGGCCCAAAACTGCGCAAATTTGGGAGGGCACCTCCCGACTTGGCACCCCCACCCCGGGCCGCCACCGCTGAGTTTTTGGCTATAAACTTGGATTTGGCAAGGGCACCACCTGGGCTCCAAGATGGCTAGAGTAGAGTAGAGCCCGGAGCGATGAGGCGGAGCAATGGCCAGAACGGAAAGGAGAAGTGCTTGTTGCTTGTTGCTTGCTTGCTTGTTGCTTGTTAGCTAGATTTAAGGGGAGAGGGGTGTAGTAATATATATATATATATACATATATATATATATATATATATAGATATATATATAGATATATATATATATATATATATATATATATATATATATATATATATATATATATATATATATATATATATACATATATATATATATATATATATATATATCTTCTATCTTCTAATCTACACCCCTCTCCCCAACTCTTAGTGGCTCCACCATACAGCTCTAAGGTACGTGTGAAAGGTAAAACTTGGTGCATACATGTGGCGGAAGGGGCTAAACTAGGTCGAAAAGTGGTCAAAATGGGCTGATTTCACTTGTTTGTGCACCCCCAAATGGTCCAAGGTCGCTTTTGGAAAAGTGCATTTTTGACGCATTTTTCACCCATTTTCGGTCCCAAAACGGCCCATTTTCAAGGCATTTTGGGATCTTCCATGGGCCAAAACGCGTCACCAGGAGCTCAAAATGGGCTACCAACACTTGTTTGAGCATCTCAAGTGGTCTAGGAAGAAATTTGGCAAAAACGTTTTTTCACCCTGGGGACCCCGGTGGACCCACTGTTGGCCCTCACCGCTCGCGGGCCGAGCTGCCCTCCGGCTCCACCAAGTGACCATTGGTATAGGGGTCTAGGCGTCTCGTGGGGCCATTCCAAGGGTTGGAAACCACAAAAAGTGGGGGCCTGCGGGTGGACTAGGTGTCTTGGGAATTCGGTTTCGAGCCAAGTGGCCCAAGATACGTCCCGTTCTTGGTTTTGGGCTTGTTTGACACAAACAACGCACAATCAGGCCATTTTTAGCCATTTTTGGGCCGTTTCTCGGACATATCTTGAAGTTAGAGGGCACCAAAGGGCTCTTCGTCAAGGAGCAGTCGGGGTGGCTGTGGAGTGTAGCAACCCTTTCCCTTCGTGTGTGCGTTTTGAGTGGGTTTCGGGACTTTTTTGGTCCAAGAAAGGTTGTTTTGGAGTACAAGATGGGCAATTTTGGGAGGGCACCTGCTGACTTGGCGCCCCTGCCCCGGGGCGCCACCGGTGAGTTTTTGGCTCAAAACTGGGATTCGGCCAGCGCACCACCTAGGCTCTACGATGGCTAGAGTAGAGTAGAGCCCAAAGCGGTGGAACAGAGTGATGGTCAAAACGGAAAGATGAAGTGCTTGCTTGCTTGCTTGTTGCTTGCTTGTTGCTTGCTTGTTGTTAGCTAGATTTAAGGGGAGAGGTGTGTAGTAATATATCCTCTACTCTACATCCATCTCCCCAACTGTAGGTGGCTCCACAATATGGCTCTAAGGTATCTGCGATGGGTACAACTTGGTGCCCACATATGGCGAAAGGGGCCAAACTGCGTCAAAGCAGGCTCAAAATGGGCTTATTTCACTTGATTGTGCATCCCCAATGGTCCACGATCACTTTTGGAATGATGCGTTCTTGACCAGTTCTTGACCCATTTTTGACCCATTTTTAGTCCCAAAACCGCCCATTTTCAAGGCATTTGTGGATTTCCCAAATGCCAAAATGCATCACCACGGCCTCAAAATGGGCTCAAATCACTTGTTTGAGCACCCCGTGTGGTCTAGAGACATCTTTCCGGAAACCCTTTTTTTTCCGACAGTTGGCCTCCACCGTGCGGGGCCTAGGATGCATTCTATGTCCATCAACTGTCAATGGCTGCTGATATGGCGGCCTACGCGTCTTGTTGGGTGATTCTGAGGCTTCGAAACTAGACTAGGGAAGGGTTGTGGGTGGACTAGGTGCCCTCGGAATTTGGTTTGGAGCCACTTAGCCCAAGATACGGCCTGTTCGTGGTTTTGGGGCTTGTAGACACAAAGTGCCAACAATCTGGGATTTTGGGGCCATTTCTCGGATATGTGCCGGAGTTAAAGGGCAACAAAGGAGTGTACCAATGGTTTCCCTTTTTCTATCGATTTTGACCAGGCTTCACGGCAATTTTGGGGCACATAATGCGCAGTTTTCGGAGAGCCGATCCTAACTTGGAGCCCTAGTCCCAGGGCGCCACCGGTGAGTTTTTGGCTCAAACCTTGGATTCGGCAAGGTCACCTCCTAGGCTCTGGGATGGCTAGAGCGAGTAGAGCCTGGAGAGATGAGACGGAGCAATGGCCTAAACGGAAAGGAGAAGAGTGTTGCTTGTGGCTTGTCGCTTGTTAGCTAGATTTAAGGGGAGAGGGGTGTGTGTGTACATAAATATATGTATGCATTACTACAGCCCTCTCCCCTTAAATCTAGCTAACAAGCAAGCAAGCAACAAGCAAGCAAGCAACAAGCAAGCAAGCAAGCAACAACAAGCACTTCTCCTTTCCGTTTTGGCCATTGCTCAGCCTCATCGCTCCGGGCTCTACTCTACACTAGCCATCCTAGAGCCTAGGTGGTGGTGGCCTTGCCAAATCCAAATTTTCAGCCAAAAAGTCACCGGTGGTGGGCCGGGGCGGGGGCGCCAGGTCGGGAGGTGCCCTCCCAAAACTGCGCATTTTGTGACCCAAAGCAGCCTTTTTTGGCCCAAAACGGCCCCCAAACCTAGTCAAAACGGCCAAACGAAGCGAAACGGTGGCTACACTCCACGTGCGGCTTGACTTCGTCGTGTCAAAGAGCCCTCTCGTGCCCTTCAACTCCACGATATGTCCGAGAAATAGCCCAAAAAGGCGCCAAAAAGCCCCAAAATCTGCGCCATGTGCACCAACAGCCCGAAACCAAGAACGGGCCGTATCTTGGGCTACGTGGCTCAAAATCCAATTCCGAGGGCACCTAGTCCACCCGCAACCCCCCACTTTTTGTGGTTTCCACCCCTCAGAATCGCCCAACGAGCCACCTAGACCCCCGTACCAGTGGTCACTCGGTGGAGCCGGAGGGTGGCACTGCCCGCGCACAGTTGGGGCCCACGGTGGGTCCACCAGGGTCCCCGGGGCGAAAAAAATCATTTTTTTCAAAGTTGTTCCTAGACCACTTGGGATGCTCAAACGAGTGTTTTTAGCCCGTTTTGAGCCCATGGTGGCGCGTTTTGGGCCATGGAAAATCCCAAAGTGCCTTGAAAATGGGCCGTTTCAAGACCAAAAATGAGTCAAAAATGGGTCAAAAACGCGTTTTTCCAAATGTGATCGTGGACCATTCGGGATGCTCAAACATGTGTTTTGAGCCCATTTTGAGCCCGTGGTGACGCGTTTTGGGCCACTAAAATTGCCAAAATGGTACAGGAGGGACAAGTAGTTCCTTGGTATGTTTTGCCGTTTGTGTGCTTTGTTCTTTCGTGCCCTTTGCTCTTAGTGATTGGACTTGGAGTACAGGTGTACTCTTAACGGACTTACCTTCGCATTCACACCATGTCTGATCATGGGAGCAAGAGTTGGTACAGGAGGGACAAGTAGTTCCTTGCTGTGTTTTGCTGTTTGTGTGCTTTGTTCTTTGATGCCCTTTGCTCTTAGTGATTGGACTTGCAGTACAGGTGTACTCTTAACAGATTTACCTTCACATTCACGCCATGTCTAATCACGGGAGCAAGACTTGGTACAACAGGCATGAGTAGTTGTTTGCCGTATTTTGCTGTTTGTGTGCTTTGTTCTTTGATGCCCTTTGCTCTTAGTGATTGGACTTGGAGTACAGGTGTACTCTTAATGGAGTTACCTTCACATTCACGCCATGTCTAATCATGGGAGCAAGAGTTGGTACAACAGGCATGAGTAGTTGTTTGCCGTATTTTGCCGTTTGTGTGCTTTTTTCTTCTCTGCCCGTTGCTCTTAGTGATTGGACTTGATGTACAGGTGTACTCTTAACGGAGTTGCCTTCACATTCACGCCATGTCTAATAAAGAGGCAAGAGTTGCAAGATACTGCCACCCGGTTGGGTTTCAGGCTATACAAGTACAGGCGTCACCAACATTACTACCCCACAAGTAGTCACTTTGTTTTTCAACTAATGTTTTTTCTTGCTCTCGGCAGTTGGACTTGGAGTATAGGTGTACTCTTAACGGAGTTACCTTGTATTTCCCACCATGTCAAATCGTTGGGAGCACGAGTTGCAACAATGCTTGGACACGGACATTGACTTCCCGGTGGCCGAGTTCATCAAGCTGCATAGCGAAGTACCCCAGCCTACGATCCGTCGGCGACATGCGCAGTTGCGCGCCACGCTAATGAAGCGATTGCAAAAGCGCGCCGCACTTGGGATCCAAGCGGCGACAGTGGCAAGTTTGAACACTCCTGAGTCCCAAGCGGCCAAGGGGTCTTGTGGAGGCAAGAGGAACACCGCGGAGTCCCAAGCCGACAAGGGCAAGAAAAACACCGCGGAGTCCTAAGCGGCCAAGGGTTCATTTGGAGGCAAGAAAAACACCGCGGAGTCCCAAGCGGCAAAGGGTTCAGCTGGAGGCAAGAAGAACACCGCAGAGTCCCAGGCGGCCAAGGGTTCATCTGGAGGCAAGAAGAACACCGCGGAGTCCCAAGCCAACAAGGGCAAAAAGAACACCGCGGAGTCCCAAGCGGCCAAGGGTTCATCTGGAGGCAAGAAGAACACCGCGGCGTCCCAAGCGGCCAAGGGTTCATCTGGAGGCAAGAAGAACACTGCGGAGTCCCAAGCGGCCAAGGGTTCATCTGGAGGCAAGAAAAACACCACGGAGTCCCAAGCCAACAAGGGCAAAAAGAACACCGCGGAGTCCCAAGCGGCCAAGGGTTCATATGGAGGCAAGAAGAACACCGCGGAGTCCCAAGCGGCCAAGGGTTCATCTGGAGGCAAGAAGAACACCGCGGAGTCCCAAGCGGCCAAGGGTTCCTTCGTTATAGACGTGGCCGCAGATGTAACATACTTTGAGCCAACAAAGATTGCAATGGGATGTCCTTTACAATTTTTCAAGATGGCAAGGGAATTTCTTCCCTTTACCGAATGGCAAATGAACGATGATAAGGATCATCAAGGCTTCCCTGGTGGTGGCCGTATTGTGCAAACAACCCCTCAAATTGCGAAGCTCTTTACACAACTTCACCTGCAATCAGGTAATGCCATTTTTCGCAATGTTTTCAATGACACAACTGCACGTGCGAAGCCTCACATCGATTCTGATTGTTTCCAACGCAATAGGACTTTCGTATGGCACTTTGGACCTCCTAGCTACCTACGCTGGGGAAACTCAAAGTACCCACTGGAACACGCTACACTGTATGCTTTTGATGCTTCATGCACTCATTCCGTCCCCTTGATGGGTCGTTATAGTTTGTCTATTCGCTCGTGGAACTAAGCGTCCATGGCATGCACGATGGTGTTGTTGTCCTCGCTTTGGTGGTCACAGTGAACCAACAAGCAGCATATTATTGTCGGCTACATGACCAATCATATTGTACACATTATGGCTCGGGTTGCACGACCCGTCAACACTGAGTCAATGCATGACACGTTCGGGGAATTTTTGCATCCTCCCGTGCGGTGCCTCTTTTCGCTTGCGTGCTACTCCCTGGCCTTTGCAAGATTGTTTTCTACATTTCCCAACAATGGTGTCCCTTGAACGGCATAGCAACCATCAATTCAATCCAACCAATCCTTTGGCAACATCATTGCCAAATTCCATCACTCACACCCACATATGTGTGCCGAGTGTACTCTTATCAATGTTATCTTCCCTTCAATATGACCTCACACAATCAATCGTGAGCAATGTCCTGCACACCCCTCCTAACTTCCAAGCAATCTTGACTTCCATCATACATGAAAATTTGTTCCAATAAACACTCTGTCCGAGGGTGATCAATTTTTTAATTCATCACTATATAATCAATGCCCCGCACCAAAAGAAGGTTGCACCATTACCCAATACACAAGTACGATGCTTTTCTACCCATGACGCCCAAAGCTTCCGCCACAATTAGTCTTCCACGGCGCTTTCATTGCCATGATGCGACATGATTCCACAAACAATGGTACTATGCACCGTTCCACCAAGTTCCCGAAAGAATCATAAAGGGTAGGCGTACAAATCCGTCGCTATATCCCTCCATGATACAATCCAAGTCAATATACCAATTTCACATGCAAGTGAAGTTTCCTGCACGTCACGTCAAAGCGAGACCCTAGCCACCGTTTCCATGCGGTACACTCCAAATTTTACAAACGGTCCATTAACCAAATTGTTTCACGGCCTATTGCACACGTCAATACACGTCAACCAAGCCCATCTTCAAGCCACATCAAGAATTTCTAGCAACCACTTCCTTTCATCAGGCCCAGGATGCTCAAATTGGAGCGTGAAGTCATCCACGCCTTCACTCCATTGCATTTCGCATTCATTCATTCATTCGTCTTCCTAGGTGTATTCTTAACGGAATTACCGTCACTACGAAATATGGACAATACTTCAACCTACAGCAAGCCAAACAGCTATCACCCACAATGTATGCCCTGCGTCAAGAACACACCATGTCGTCAAATGAGACGCAATATCAAGGGTGGCATGGTCACAACGCCAACAACATTGCAGGATTTTCCGAAGGATCTCATGTTGCTAATCGCGGAGTACGCACAGCAAATCACCTCACTCAGCAAGTCGTGCAAAAGCATGTGGATAATGCTCCATGGTTCGCGCATCATGAACACCGACGCATGGAATTGGGTAACGAAGGATTTCAAACGTATGATTAATGTGCGTCACCTCATGGCTCACTTCAACGACAATACGTTCGCATCACTCATTGCGGCAAAGGAATATATTGACAACCTCTCCTCCGGTTTCTTCGTCGGTTTGTGCGATCTAATGTTGTGGAGCGATATATCCGGACCATATGCAAGCACTGCAATACAGGCAATTAACACAACATTGCGCTCCTCATCACGTACACTGCACACCCTGAATTTATCCTGCTACATGCCGTCCTTGTGCGCCTCAGTCATGGCAAAGAACCTATTGAATTGCACATCTCTCACAACTTTGGCTCTAATTTTGCGCATCGCAAAGAATGAAGACGGGTTGGTAAGTTTTATGGACGATAACACATCTAATCGCCTCTTCAAAGACGTTTTCTGCAAGGGCATGCATATGCTTAATTTACTCCACCTCGATCTCTCCTCTGGGTCCATCACTAATAGTGGTGCATGCGCGTTGGCAAATGAATTGTGCAACGCGCAAACACTTACCCACATGCATCTCGACCTAGGTTACAACCACATAGGTCCACCTGGGGTGGCCTCTTTATTTCGTTTGATGGGACAATATAAAAAGCTGCAAAGTTTCTATTTGAACGTCTGTGCAAATCAGAAGTGGGGGACCCAAAATGAATTGGCCAAACCCTTTGACATCCAAGAACTTGCAACAACTTTGTGTTCCATTCAACTGGATTTCCAAGACATTGGTCTTGTTGACCATAGTGTGATTGACCTCGTCAACACCTTGGTTAACAAATGGAATCCACAAGTGTTGCAACAAAGCAACACATCCGCACTGCTTTCCCAAAATCTTCTCTACAATTATAATATTGATATGGCGGGGGTTTGTGCATTGCAAGTGCTAGTAAACCACTTTGCCGTTGACGTACATACATCAATTTCATTTGATGCATTTGATTTACCCCATTTGTACAGCGACGACGACTAGGTCCTTCGTCGGCAATACTATGCAATTTAAAGCCAGTCCCCCTCAATTCCAAACTTTTCTAGTAGCCAAGAGTTCCAACCGATTCAGGTTGCCACCCGTGGGAGTTCCCAATGTACAAGTGTACTGCCAACGGAATTACCTTCACCTTCATGCCATGTCTAAACGATGGGAGCAAGGGTTACAACTGTTTCTGTAAAGTGATTACCACAAGACTCACAAGTAATTCCTTCAAGTGTTTTGCCAACTGTGCCTCGTTCCTCCAATACTGCCACACGGGTACGGTACATTGCGGTTTGATGGACATACGTACAATCGGGCTCATTCTTAGCGGATATAAATTCCCATTGACCTCCCCCTCCACTTTGTACTCGCCTCCCACATAATGAACCCACGTGTCTTTTAGGAGAGGGGTATAGATTAGAAGATATATATATATATATATATATATATATATATATATATATATATATTACTACACCCATCTCCCCTGAAATCTAGCTTGACACAAACCGCGCGCATCCTAGGCCATTTTTGGCCATTTTTGGGCCGTTTCTTGGTCATATCGTGGAGTCAGAGGGCAGGAAAGGGCTCTTGGTCACGAGGAAGGCAAAAGCGCATGTAGGGTGAAGCAACCGTTGGCCTTCGTTGGGACGTTTTGATTGGGTTTCGGGGCCGTTTTGGGCCACCAAAGGCTTTTTTGGGGCATAAAATCAGCCGTTTTGGGAGGGCACCTCCCGACTTGGGCCCCTTGCCTAAAAACTTGGATTTTGCAAGGTCGCCACCTAGGCTCTAGGATGGCTACAATAGAGTAGAGCCTAAAGCGATGAGGCGGAACAATGGCCAAAACGGAAAGGAGAAGTGTTGTTTGCTTGCTTGTTGCTTGCTTGGTTGTTGCCGGGTTGTTATACAGCCTCAAAACCGAGAACGGGCCGTATCTTGGGCTACGTGGCCAAAAACACAGTCCACCCGCAACAACCCGGTTATTGTGGTTTCCAAGCCTCAAATTTACCGAACGAGACACCTAGACCCCCGTACCAGTGGTCATTTGGTGGAGCCGGAGGGCAACTCGGCCCGCGCACGGTGGTGGCCAACTCCGGAGCAACCAAGGTCCCCAGCGCGAAAAAAATCGTTTTTTCAAAAACTGTTCGTAAACCAGTCGGGATGCTCAAACAAGCGTTTTTAGCCCATTTTGAGCCAATGGTGACACATATTGTGCCATGGAAAATCCCATAATGCCTTGACAAGGGAGTGTTTTGGGAGCAAAAATGGATGAAAAAAGGGTCAAAAACGCGGTTTTCCAGAAGTGATTGTGGACCATTGGGGGTGCACAAAGAAGTGAAATGAGCCCATTTGAGCCTGTTGTGACCGAGTTTAGCCCCTTCCGCCAAATGTATGCACCGAGTTGTACCCTTCGCACATACCTTAGAGCCGTATGGTGGAGCTACCTACAGTTGGGGAGAGGGGTGTAGATTACAATATATTTCAACAAACATTCACATTACTACACCCCTCTACCCTTAAATCTAGCTTACAACAAGCAAGCAACAAATAAGCATCAAGCAACACTTTTTGCTTCCGTTTTGGCCATTGCTCCGCTTCATCGCTCCGGGCTCTACTCTACTCTAGCCATCCTAGAGCCTAGGTGGTTCCCTTGCAAATCCAAAATATGAGCCAAAAACTCACCGGTGCCGCCCCGGGCCGGGGGCGCCAAATTGGGAGGTGCCCTCCCAAAACTACGCAGTTTGTGCCCCAAAACAGTCTTTTTTGGCTCAAAACGGCCTCAAAACCTAGTCAAATTGGACCAACAAAGGGAATTGGTTGGTACACTGCACATGCGCCCTGACTTCCTAGTGACAAATAGGCGTTCGCAGCCCTATAAATCCAAGGTACGTCTGAGAAACGGCTCAAAAATGCCTCAAAATGGCCCAGATTTCGGGCACTTTGTGTCAACAAGCCCCAAAACCAAGAACGGGCCGTATCTTAGGCTACGTGGCTCAAAACCAAAATTCGAGGGCACCTAGTCCACCCGCAACACCCCACTTTTTGTGGTTTCTGAACTCCAATTGCGCAACCAGACGCCTAAACCCATATACCTTGGCGGAGCTGGAGGGCAGCCTGAGGGGTCCACCAGGGCCTTAGGGGGAAAAAAAAAGAGTTTTTCCAAAGTTGTTCTAGACCACTTGAAATGCTCAAACAGGCGTTTTTGACCAATTTTGAGCTCGTGGTGACACGTTTCGGCCCAAGCAAAATCCGAAAATGCCTTGAAACAGGGTCGTTTGGGACTAAAAATGGGTCAAAAATGGGTCAAAACGTGTTTTTCCAAAAGTTATCATACACCATTTGGGGACAAGGGGGGGGGGTGCAAATTTGTGTAATCTAATGTGCTCAATTCGAAAAGGCATGAGTTTGGGCTCAACAAGACAATACATTGGAGAATTCGCCAAATGATACCAAAACTATCGTATTCTACTCGATGTTTGTAATGGTTGTCACCAATGAGGCAATACACCTTTCGGCAACAGCAGGCTAATTGTCGAACATATTGTCTCATTGAGCCCCAATTGTTGCATTTTTGAATCCAACACATCAAAATGCACACATTTCAACGCCCCTTTTTCATCATCGGAAGGATATGTTGGAGCACCGGGGCGAGCAACTTGAAAACCTTGTGCACATTGTAGACCCAACTTTAGGAGCACGTGCTAAAACGCCCAAGTTCGGAGTCTTGCGACGAAAAAAATATGGTCACTTGGCTCCGCCATGACCCATACCTTTCCAAAACACCAATTTTCCACGGATTTTAGAAAGGTACAAGCCCCCCCTTTGGGACAACATTTTTGAGAAAATCATGAAAAACTGAAAACCTCCGTCAATAGTTCACAAGAAGGGGGGTGCCCCCCCGCCCCCCTTCGGGCGAACTGACATATACAGCTGAAAACCAAAGGGGGGGGTTCAAACAGGGCGATATCCACAATATCCACTGCTGCGCGACAATTTTGACCGTTTTCTGTGACATATGGTAGAGTTTCGTGGTACTTGTTGTTTCCTTGTGATGGCTATGGTTCACACTTTCCAAAAATGTGCCTATTGTTGTCCAATTCACCAGGCTGTAGGGTGTGGAACGAGAGGAAGAGAGGGCTGTCAGGCTTTTTCACAAAAACTTTTGCAGCAGAACTTCTGGTTTCAATTGGTCACTACTTGCTATGTTTTGTCCAACTTTGGCGGTTCTCTTCATATTACGGCATGTTTTTGGTGAGAATGGACCCCCATACTATTTCCTAAATCCCGAAGAGGCAAGTATCCCCTTCTAGGGGTCCCCGAACACGTGATCCGTCGCCTCTTTCACTTGCACCCCTTTCCCTCCATTCTGCTAATTCTTCTTCACCGCCGTCGAGTCAATCCCGTAACACTACCCGGGGGTCAACCTTCAGGGTCTCCATTTGAGGCTTAGTTTGCGGAGAGGGACATAGAGAAGGCTGAGGGCGGTCATTGACGCAAAAAAAAAAGGTGTTCCAGAACCTGGTATTTTCAAAAGAGCTTGCGGACAGTACATGATTTCACCCCGGTGTTCCCAACTGTTCAACCATGAGTCCCTAGCCCCAAATTTGTGCAAGCACACAACCAGATGATCCTAGCCCCACATGTGTTGAATGATAGCATCCTAACCCTACTTCACACCCTGCACAATTCAACAATAACAAGAGCGATGTTGTTTTCAATCAAATGCAGTGACGTAGCGTTCGACCACCCGAATGTTCCATCGTCGGTGGCACAGCTCATAACAAACCCTCTACGGCTGGTACAACCTCTGGAAGTGCACCCTGACACGCTCCATGAGCTCACCCTTGCCCCCGCTGACACTCAAACCATGCTTCCTACAAATGGCTTTAAACTCAACTTTAGTCGAGTCATGCAATTTTTCCCTCTCCATTGCCTTCAACACCGCCTCATCCACATCATACGCGAACACCAACTGCGCGGCAGGTTTAGAAGAGGTAGAGGGGACAGCTGATGGGTTACGAAGGTCAGAAGAGGAGCCACTGGCAACGTCACCTGGCTGGTCCAAATCCTCGTCCTCACTGTCTTCGTCCTCACCCTGCAACCCAACGCCATACACATCGCCAATATCGGCGTGACGCGTTGCTCTCTCGCGACGACCCACAAATCTTGAATGTTCAAGTGAACGTCTGCTTGAGCATCCTCTTCGAAAGAAATTGGCAAATCCTTGAAAGCAGCAAACCCAAGCAAACCACCATATTCCACCTCAACCGCATGCCCTTGCTGCCATTTGCGCGGGCGGAAAGGGATCTTCCGGAGATCATCAAACACCTCAAAGGGCCCCCAATCCCCTGGTGCCTCCCCATTGCACCTTACCCACAGCGTCTCACACATGTGCCCCGTGCTTTGGCCAAAGTCAATAGCCGTCACGTAGCTAAACACTCTCTCACACGAGCACCTTTGCCTCAACCCAATCCTCCACTGTAGCACTGCCATCCCACTGAGTTCCATTGAAGTTTGTTTGGACATCTTCGATCAAACTGCGAAGAAACGTCATCCGGCTACCCTTGATGAGGCTACACCCTAAGTCAACACCCAACGATTCCTACTACCCCCTTGGAATGACATGACAGATGGTGTGCAACAGCTGTGTGCACATCACGTTCATCAAACCTTGGACGGCGGCGACTCTTGCCCCCTTTGTCGCTTGAACTTTCTTGCTTGTGGCACAAACCACAGCAAAAACATCGCAAAAAAAGGCCGTTGTGAACTTGAAAAGGGGGTGCGACAGTGCATCGAACAAGCCTGGGGCCTTCTCTCTACGCCCTAGGTCAACCTCATGGTTAATGTACTCGGGTAGGTGTAGGAGAGCAGCAAGAAGATTCTCTAAAACGATATCCAGCGCATGGAACACGGCTTCCACCCGTCGCACACCAGTGCGACGGGAGAAACAAAACTTCCCCCCTTTGCGCCACAACCCGCGCATTCGTTTGGAGCTGGTCCTATAGAAGCAGGCCAAAAACGACACCAAATCATCTAGAGCATCGTACCACACTTTGACCTTTCCCTTCGCTGATTGTGTGAGTGCTAGTTGCTTGTATCAGGCATTGCGCCGCATCTTTCACCCAACGAATTAATTCCTTATGTCCTTTCTCCCTGATAGCGCCTGGGAGGTCCGCACCGCTTCAGAGCGGGGGGTAAAATCAGAGGTGGCTCACAAATGGGCAAGATGGCTACATAACCCCTGCCGCCTGGGGGGTCCCCACCGCTTCACAGCAGGTGGCAGAATCAGAAGTGGCCCACAATTGGGCAAGGTGTCTACATAACTCCTGCTGCCTTGGGGATCCCCTCCGCTTCAGAGCGGGGGGCAGAATCACAAGTGGCCCACAAGTGGGGAAAGTGGCTACATAACCCCTGCCGCCTGGGGGGTCCCCACCGATTCAGAGCGGGGGGCAGAATCAGAAGTCGCCCACAAGTGGGGAAAGTGGCTACATAACCCCTGCCGCCTGGGGGGTCCCCACCGCTTCACAGCGGGTGGCAGAATCAGAAGTGGCCCACAAAGGAGCAAGGTGGCTACATAACCCTTGCTGCCTGGGGGGTCCCCACCGCTTCACAGCGCGAGGCAGAATCAGAGGTGGCCCACAAGTGGGCAAGGTGGCTACATAACTCTTGCCACCTCGGGGGTCCCCACCGCTTCAGAGCGGGGGGCAAAATCAGAAGTGGCCCACAAGTAGGCAAGGTGGCTACATAACCCCTGCTGCTTGGGGGATCCCCACCGCTTCAGAGCGGGGGGCAGAATCAGAAGTGGCCCACAAGTGGGCAAGGTGGCTACATAACCCCTTTTGGTGGCGCCCAAAAGAGGGCGGAATTGCTACGTAACCCCTGCTTTCTCGGCGATCCCCAAAAAGGGGGGATAGACATGGCCCTCGTTGGGCTAGCGCAAAAAGGCCTCTAGGGGCGGTCCTTAAGGGCGGTCCTTGACAAAAAAAAACTCGTCCTTTAAGGACAGCCCTGAGAAGGCTGCCCTCTTGGCCACACAAGATCATGAAGAACTTTCCGAATAGGTATAACAAACCCCCCTTCACAAACAATAATTTTGAGGACTTGGTCAATTTCTCGGCGAACCTCAGCAGAAATTGGCTGGTCTAGCAATGGCTAGCGAACGGTATCTCATGAATTTCTCAAACATATTGTTGAGTTGGAGCCTGACACCAGTTGGTTTAGCATGAAAAAACACATATTTTTACCTTCTTTGGAAATTGGATGTAATGACAACGTCGGATATATGACCCTAGAACGGTCTCTAGGTACGTGCATAGTTTGCAGCAGACCAGAAGATTTGGGCCTCTAGTAGTGAAACGTTTCTTGTGTTCAGCCTAGCGTTTTGACATATCGTTGAGGGTTAGGGTTAGGGTTGGACCCTAAACCAAGTTGCATTGAAAAGCCAAGAGTGAGCACTTTTCGGAAAGGTATAACATACCCCTACCCCGGAACCATGTTTTTGAGAAATTGGCCTAGTCCTAGCGAAACCCCAGGTAGTACATGGATTTGGCACCCCCCCCCGTTTTCGACGATATATGTACCCCCCCGGCTCTGCTGATCACCCCTACAGCTCCAACCAGATGTGTAGCAAGCAGTCTACCTGCTGTAGTCCCCAAGTCTGCCCGGTCACCCTGTGGCGTTGTGTTAGGTGGGGGCTCGCATAGGGAGATGGTGGGCAGGTCTAACTTGCTCTGACTCCGACAATCAATGCCTTGCACAACAGCAAGTTGAACCTTAGCGCACTGATGCTCTCCTTAATATTGGGGCTCGGGTTGGTTAATGCATTGTGTGACCCAGCGGCCCACAAAATCTGCGATGCTCTTTCTTCCCGATGCTCTGGCCTTTGCCACTGCATGCCAGGCTCAGCCGGTCTATCCCTCGCCCTCACTCTATCTTGGGGCCGGAGGGGGGTGGGGGGGGGTGGGGAGTCAGCGACCGGCACAGAGGAGGGGAAAATGGGAGGGCTAGGTTTTTGTTTTGGGGATGTTAACACACAAGAGTCACCAGGCGGGCTGTGTGAGCTGCCCAGGAAATGAGCCAAACCATGTAACGTACAACACAGTGTTCAAAGATGTGCTGCTCCCACACCGGATGCAACGCAGGTGTTCATCTTTACCCCCATTTCCCAGTCCAGCCAGCTCCATTACCAGGTGTTGATTGCCAACCTCTGCACGCACGCTGTCTTTTGCACAACCCTTCACACCCCAGCAATCTCCTCAGCCATAGTATACCTTGGGAAAGACATTGCGGATAAGCCTGTGGGCCAAAAGCTGCTCAATTTTGAACAGGCGGTGTTGCTGCTTCAACCGCTTTTCGAGATACTGGGCATGGTCATTGGCAGAAAACAGATGACGCTTGGTCTCCTAGTGCACAGCAGTGAAGAGCTCCGACCACAGGCACCACACGTGCACCTGCTCTCTGATAGACCCAAATGTGCGTGGCAGCGGGGGCAGAAATGTAAAAGTGGAGTAGGTTTGGTGGTTGGTATTTCGAGCTTAGTGCACTTGGCAGTTGTTATTATTCGGGGGGGGGGGGGTTATGGGAGGGCTCACTAGCTGTTTCATGTGCAGCGCCAGTTGCCGAGCTGTGAAGGGCAACGTTGTGGCTCACTATTGTAATCATGGGGGGGATTGGTGGTCCAGAGAATACCATGTGGCCTTTGGGGACGATGTGTCGGAACATCAAAGCATTGGGTAGTACTTCATGATCCTGGGATGCGGAAGGGGGAGGAGGGTTCGGTCCGCAATTCCCAAGACTTCTATTGCCTTTGGCAAAGCACCTGAAAGGGAGACGAGTGATGTCGAGGTCCAAGCCTGAGAGCAAACAGGTCCAAAACAGCGATTTTTGGGGCCAATAAGTACCACTATGGGGGCCTAATTGGTGCTGCATGGCTCCCCATGGTTTAATATGTACTCCCATTGCCCCAAATGATCACCCAACCCCAGCCCAAGGGTCTCCGGGGGTTGTCGGAGGTTGCCCAAAAATCACAATTTTATGACCACCCCATGCCAACCTGAAAATGGCTCACCTGTGGGGCACCAAGGGGGGGCCAGCCGGGAGTACCCGAAGGTGGAGCGCAGGAGGACACCCGCCATTGGTTAGGGTGCACCTAAAAGAAAAAAGTTGCCCCTGGCAGGATGTGGTCCAGCTGTGCCATGCATGGGCAACGGGACAAAACTGGAGCATCCCGAAGGTAATGAAGCTTGCCGTTCGTCAGAAGACTCAGCACAGTATCATGGTGCCAGTCCCTGCAGCCCACCAGAAATAATTCCCCAGAACCAGAGAAGCAGGCCGCTGAGCAACACTGCAGCAAATGCCCTGTTGGTCCATCACGTTGTGGGCAGTGCCAGCCCCCCCCCCCCCCTCCCGCGCACTGTCATCATCAGCACCACCCAAAAATCTACGGGGAAACACCAGGACAGCATGAGACAGCCGCACATCCATCAACCGCCACACTTTGCTTATCACCTTATCATTTTGTAAAAAGATGTCAGTCTGCGGAGTGGTGCAGATGCCAAAGGTAAAGCATACATAGTGTGTACCCAGTAATGCATGATCATGATGCCGAGCAGGTGATTGCCACAGAGAGGCCAGGGCAACATACAATATGCACAAAGTCATGCCAAAATATTTAATAAAAAACAAAAACACCTCCCCTACACGGTCTTATTGCATGCACCTGCATCGAACAGGCCAAGCAGTGCAGAACGCAGGGCATTCCTAGCGATTCTTCCACTGCTAGCAGTACGTTAGTGGACAATGTTGCTTCTGGAGAAAGAACAACAAGCGAAATCATCACCCCCTGAGGCTGTGATATGCCACTTGGGGTGGTCAGCCCTAACATGATTGTCCTGACAACAACAATCATGGAAGGAATACTCCATGTGTGCAACATGCACACAACAGCATGTGCTAGCCAGGAAACAAATCTAATTAAATCAAAGATAGAGGGATGCAGGAAACCTCTTCTACCTATGCTTGTGTGAAAATTGCTGTACATGGCATGGGGGCAATGTGTTTCATACATTGGACAGCTCGTGAACTGTCTTTGGGAAGTACTTGCACAGCACGCACGCCACCATACACTACTTTTGCAGCGAGTACACGTGACATGTCCTGATCTCCCTCCCAAAATGGCCCCCCAAGGAAAGCAAACCTGTAGGTCACAAAAATTGTACAAACACCACTCCTTCCCACAAACATAGCACAATCAAGAGCACAATAAATCACTCTGCCACTTGTGCCACAAATGTTTCATCCCCACATATGGGTGTTGAAACCGTTTGAACAATAATATGGGGTACAAACATTGCACTTTGAAAGAGAGTCCTTCTAGTGGCAACACAAAGCAGACACAGCACCATCATTGCCCTCATCATTGACGTCAATCTCTTCATGTGAAGTAGCGCATACATGGTCGGGCATGGGGCCAAGGTCCAAAAAAAGGGTTGCGAAATTTGGCACCGAATACAAAATTGGGTAGGTACAACAAAATACGAACACACCTGTGAAAGGTTGTCTCGTTACCCCTCCAATTACGCCCCATATGCCTGTTACTAGTATCATGGCCAGCTGCCATTTGACAATACTTTGCCTTTACCTTTGCCATAGATTACGCTATGGCACTACCTCCCCAAGCCGTAAGTGGCTTGAACGGCATTTCTGCCTCACGTCTCAGCAATGAAGTGCAAGGATGGTTACATATTCCCTGCTGTACTGGGTTAGGCGAAATGACCCAATGGCAGCGAGGCCAGCTTGATAGAGCCGGGGGGGGAAATGGCTACGTCTCCCCCTGCTGTATCGGGCCCACCAAAGCAGGAGAAAGACACCCTCCCCCCCCTGCAAACTCCCAGGTTAGCGCGCGACGGTCTCCCGGGTGGGGGGGGAGATGGTCGCCAAGTGACGGTCTCCCGGGGGGGGGGGATTGCAAGGGTATTTCAAGGCAAACTGCCATACCCTCCGCTGCGGCCATAGTGGGTTGTGTGGGCTGTGCCAGTGTGTGGGGTTGCGGAGTTGGGGGTAACGTCCGGTGACTCTGGAGACTTGGGTGATTCAACCGCCACAGCCTATTAGCCTTGAGAGTTGGGCGCTCTCATGATCCACCGGAGTGATCCCACCAGGGCGTATGTACTGAATGTGGCAAAACCATGGCCCATTTGGTGAAGGTCCCACGACAGTGGCCAACACATGCGCACCAAGTGCGTGAGTGGTACCGTACATGGTCACCAGGAGAAAACATCTTGGGTCTGAAGTAGCAACACAACACACCCATACAACGCCTTTGGAGAGAGAATATCACAGAACACACACAGGTGCTTGATTTGAAGTATTGGGAAAGCAATGCAAGGCCATGTGTAAAGCAGATGGGCAACACAAACCAGCATACATATGTTAACTAGAAAAACATGGAAGAGACGGTCTCCCAAGGGGGGGGGATTGCAAGGGGTGGGAGTTTGCAAGGGGGGGGAGGGTACAAAGCAACACAGCACAACACAACACAACACAGCACAGCATAACAAAACACAACACAACACCGTTCCCATAGACTTGGGGTGCACTATTCGCATACTTCCCGGGAGTCCCCCCAAAAAGGGGGGCGCCGTAAATTTGAAAAAAACCGCCTGAATGGCGTGCACCACGTCTGATCCAGGGGGGTAGCAGGCCTGTCAACGACATCATGAAATTTACGGCGGATCCGCCGTAAAATTTACGGTCCAGAAATGAAAAATGCCACAATCCAGGACGCTCTCCTTTTCACTGTACCTGTCAAAAACAGCACTGGAAAACGAACTGGCATAGTGAAACATGGCCCAAATCTGTAATTGAACGCAACAGGTACCGTGCGCAACACGTTGTGTGCCACTCAACATTGTACCCTTATCACTGCAACCTTTTTTTCCCATCTGAAAATTTTGTGCACCAGGAAAGCTCATTGGAAAAAAGAAACTTGTTTGCTGGTCCGTAGCCCAGTGTGACACTTGTACAGCAGTAAAATACACCCCCAAAATCATGAAAACGCAAAAAGGAACGACCGGTACAGCAGCCCAAAAACTGGTGGTCTCCGTTTCTCCGTTTTTACCCGACCAGTAAACATCCTGTATGACACGTTAATGACGCAAAAATTTTACGGCGGAGGCGCTGTAAAATTTTACGGCGCTTCTGCCGTAAAAAATTTACAGATAAAGCGTCAGACATTGGACCACAGGCTGTGGCCCATGTTGCAAAATGATGTGCTACAAACGTTTGGCTGTGCATAAGCCACCGTACAGCCAACAAGGGCACACGAGCGTTTGTACCTATCATGCACCATGTAAGCATACATCATGGGAGATCTGAGGGAGACCTCACAACGGTTTGCCCGCATTCACACTGGTATCCAGATGTTATACTCACTGATTTTGGAGTGGTTTGAAGCGGGCAGCAGCAGCCTGGAATCGTCCCAAGTGGGGACCCCCCCCAGTCTCAGTGCAGTGCCCAACATTCCTAAATCTCTTGTGTCTGGCGGGTGTCACCACAATGGGGTTTTCGTGGCCCTGCCTGTCACTGGCCCCAACGAGAAAACGTCTCTCCACTACTGTTTTTGCTGCGGGGTGAAAAGGTTGGAGTCCTTGGTTGTGGCAGATTTCATTTTTGGGCTGTAAATTTTACGGCGCTTCAGCCGTAAAATTCTTAACATTGTTCGCTGCACTTGTTCCCCCCCGTGTGCCCCTGAACTTTACGGCGCTTCGCCGTTAACAAATTGGCCTAGTGTCAAGCATATTGGTGAAAAAGGGGGGTAGGGACCCTGGGACACAAAAAGGGGTGAAAATGTGCTCAGCGCGCGCATGGCACTCCCGGGAAGTACGCGAATAGTGCACCCCAAGATAGATTTCAATAAATAGCCACACCGCACATGCGCCACATCAGGTGCACATGACCCAAAATGTAACCCCAAAACCAGGCAGACACACCTCCGATTGTTTCAGGACACGCAAAGTGGCCAAGAAGGACGTCATCCCAGGAACAGCCATATTGCACAAGTAAAAGGCAGTCTGCCATGCTTCAGAAATGCTGACACACTGCGGAGCCAAGCAATCCTGTCCCAATATGATCTTCATGACACTGAGTGTTGTGATCAGGAGGATTACGATGCCAAGCAGGACCAGACTGTGCCGGAATGTGAGCCTGGGAAGGGCACAAGGGTTTTGGACTGGGGGGGGATGAAGCAACGGATACTTGGCTACTAAACGCCCCCATGTCACAGGCAATCCGGTCAGGGCATTCATTGTTCACTGTCACAGAGTTCATTCAATGTCCCTCAATGCCTTGATGACATTTCTGGAGTTACAGGCTTACTACTTTTGAGCCAGGGCTCGGGCAGATCAGAGTAACCCCCCTTGTGTGAACCTTGGGACGGGTGGGGGGGCTGTGATCTGGCCAGCCTCCAGAACACCACATCCTCGCTCGTCGATGACGAACATGTCACTCCTGCTGCCCATCCGATGGGTCTGTGACAATGAACAAGGAACAATGATCACCACATCACATGTAGCACTTTCACTAGTGAAACCATGGCCTACACTGGTGAAATTCGCTCAGTTTAACCGCTGGACATCAGAGTTTCACCCCGTGTTTCACTGCATCACTGCTAACCCATGGTGCCCCCATTTCTGGTGGCTATAAAGGGACCAAGAGCAACAAGAGATCACCTACTCCTACTCCTACACCTACTCCTACACCTACTGCTCGCATGCAGGATGCCAGCGGCACAGCTGATGACACCGAGTGCTCAGAGGTAACCAGCCTATTTGTCATGCGCCTCATCATGTGGGAAATCTGATGGGCATGCCTAATTGTGGTCACAAATGGCACAGTTCATACTTAATTTGGCCTTGTCATTGAGAGGTCCAAATGCCTCCGTGAAACAGATCCTCTGTGCACCCTTTATCCCGTACCTTCTCCCGCTTTGCCTACATTCCTCCAATGTCCCATTATGTTTTGCAGGTTTCCAGTCGTGCCAAAGGGAACCATGGGTGCACAGGGAGGGGGGATGTGCGCAGGGGGTTCAGGGGGTTGGACCCACCCCAGGTTCTAGGTTCTGGGATCAGAAATCTGGGGACCACAAAAGCCGGGCATGGATTGCAGGGAGTCTATGGTACCAAACATATACCCCTCAAAATGATCCTCATGACGTGAAAAATGTAATTCTTGTACAAAAAAATCGTCAAGTCATGTAATCTTTCTTTTGCGGTAAATGCGTGTAACTTTTTTGTTGCGGTACGTCATGTAAATTATCAAAAAAATTTGAATCTTTTTGTGGTAAACACATGTAATTATTTTTTTCTGCGGTAAATCGTGTAAATTATAAAAGAAATTGAAAAATTGAAAGAAATGCAACTTTTGCAATACACGCACAATATGTACAATTGCCGGTCCTGCATGGCACCCCATAGCGAACTTAACGATGGGACACCGAGTCCACAGTGCACCTAGTACTCTGTGTGTAGTTGGGACTCGGCCAATATAAATACTATCACATGATGTCATTGGCACTAGACACAAAATCAGGCCCAAGAAAAGAGCCGTGACAGGGCCATGGCCAATATCAAGTGTGCTGGCAACAACAAAATTAGGCTCAACAAAAGAGTCCTAACAAGGCCATGGCCAACATTAGTGTCACCATTATAGGCCACCGAGGCACTGGGATGGGGCCAATATAATAGCATGCAATATAACATAGTACCACATGGTGTCATTGGCACTAAACACAAAATTAGGCCCAAGAAAAGAGTCCTGACAGGGCCATGGCCAACATCTAGTGTGCCCAAACTGGGAACAAAACCAGGCTTAAGAAAAGAGTCCTAACAAGGCCATGGCCAACGTTAGTGCCACCATTATAGGCCACCAAGAAACTGGGATGGGGCCAACATAATAGCATTCTTATATGCTCCACAGTTGATACACCAAAGCGGCGGAGAAAAATATAGCCCACAAAATATGCACCCGCTACAAGTAGTTGCAAAATGCACGCTTGTAGATCAAATCAGCCTTTGTGTCGCACGACTTTGGCTTCGCACCAGGATTGGTGTTAAGTTGACAAGCAGCGCGCAACTCCACAACTAGCTGCTTGGCCAGCTCATTGATGAAAAGCTGGTCACGCTCCAGCTGGCCATATGCATCTCTTGGGTAGCCATTTGGCGCCTTGCGCCACTCTCCATGGATGAGGACGTTGGGACGGGTGTCCTCCTCTGTGGGAGTGGCCATGGAAGGTTGCACCTTAGCCTCCGGGCCTTCCATGCTTTGCTCGGCGGGGGCCTCCTTGCCTTCGAGTAATGTGAGGGTGACCTGAACACTCTCCTCGATGCCTGAAAGTGCACCTTCAACTTGGGTGCTGAGGGGCGAATCAGGAGGGCAAGGCTTCCAGGGTAGGCAACACTTTGTGAGCGGAATCCCCCATTGCAGGTGCACCATCACTTGTTAAATATTGGACAAGCCATTTCTAGCCAAGGAACAATGCCTCCATTTTTTTTTCGCATGGTCTTACGAAAGTAGTGGACGGAAATTATGTTCTGGCCTGGTTATTGCTGTGCCCAATATAGCCTCGTTCTGCAACGCCGTCAAGGTGCACAACAAAAGAATGTGATTCTTCTCACAAATGGTTTCGCTTGTTCCATCAAGTGCCGCCCAAACAGCCGTGCCACAACGTTCTGCCTCAATTGCTGGCAAATAGGCATTGCGCAGCCATTGCAAAGTGCTGAACACCATGCATGTTTTTTTCGGTATCCGGTATGAGTGACCGAGCAATATGAGTGTGTCATCATCACTCAACTCACGTGGGAAATTGGAAAGGACGTTGTGCAACTGCGCTCGTGTCACTTTCAAGCCAGTGCCATGCCGCTTGTGGCGAACGCCAAAAACAAAATTGGATATAATCCGGGCAAAAAGCTCTGGGCTGTACTCAATGCAGCGCCGGTTGCCATGAAGCTACTCAACAATCTGCTGGATCCTCAAATTTGTTTCAAAATATGTCTCCGGAATGATTTCCCTTACATCACCACCCAACCAGGTGCCAAAACTTGGCACCTTGCCGTTCCAATTATGGTAGCAACATCGATCACCATGTGTGCTCCCTTGTGTTGACTACCAAATGCCAATGTCATTGGGAGACATGGAGTCCACGTACCGCACATGTACCTTGGCAGGGCACTTCGGTACCCACTCTCAGGCCTTGCAGCGTTTGTGGCACACCACAACACAACATGGGTCTTGGAAGACGCATGTCAGCCCTTGCCGCTTGGGGGGTCCCCGGCGCTTCAGAGCGGGGGACAAAATCAGCATTGGCCCACAAGTGGGCCGGGTGGCTACATAACCCTTGCCGCCTGCAGGGTCCCCAACCCTTCGGAGTACGGGACAAAATCAGCAATGGCCCACAAGTGGGCCAGGTGGCTACATAACCCCTACCGTCTGGAGGTCCTTCAGCGTAGGGGACAAAATCAGCAGTGGCCCACAAATCGGCCGGGTGGCTACACAACCCCTGTCCCCTGTGGGGTCCCCGACGCTTCAGAGTGGGGGACAAAATCAGCAGTGGCCCACACGTGGGCAGATTGGCTACATGCATGCATGTTTAGTAAAATTGGTGATTTTTTCTTTGCGGTAAGGTTTTGTAATTTTTGTTTTGCGGTAAACGCGTGTAAACAAAATTGTCACGCCGTGTAATTTCTTTTTGCGGTAAACGCGTGTAAAAAAATTGTCACGTCGTGTAATTTCTTTTTGCAGTAAACGCGTGTAAAAAAATTGACAAGTCGTGTAATTCTTTTTTTTTTGCGGTAATGTGAGTTTGCAGGTTTGCACGACTACCCGTGAAAAAAAAATTACACAACGTGACGAATTTTTGTTGCACGCAATTACCGCAAAAAAAAATTACGCAAAAAAAATTACACGTATTACAACATACACCCCCATGACGTGCTGATCATTTTGAGGTATGCAGTATTGGGGGAAAATTTATCCAAAAATTTTATCTGGGGTGCTTTATGGCCTGATTGTTGAGCCATCACCGGTCCTCCGACTGCCCTTTCATAAACACCCCGCCTGTCCCAATCCCCAACAGAATGATGCTAGGACCACCATCATTATCTTCAGCATTTTTGGTGCCCATACGTTTGGCACAGACAAAAGCAGACAAAAAAATTTTTTGCACTAACACCTTGGAACGTGAATTACAGCAGGGTTCTGACATCTTGAACTCTTTTCGGCGCCCTCCCCATCATCTCCTTCAGGGGGTTCAGGGGGAATGTTTGCCCGGCGCGCGCCCGGCGCGCTACTTTTAGACTATGTTCCCCCCGAAGAGCCCCCAAGCACACCCCTTGGAAACACCCTTAGAATTAGGTGACCCAAACTGCCCCAGCTCAAGAAAGTTGCAAACTGGGGTACACAGTACCACTCTCGCTCCTTTAAGGGCGATCTTGGTCAACACCTTAGCAAGTTGGGAGAATGGGGGGTTAGGATAGCACAACCGCATCGATCTCCAGTAGAAGCGATAGGCGTTATTGAGGTATCGCGAACAATAGAGCTGCATCATAACATTGGTCCCACAAGTGTGGGTGTCAATACATTCAGTACAATAGTGCTCCTTACACTAATCACAAACTGCGACGGTGGAGCGTTCTGGCAACACAACACACACACTTCTGCCTCATCCTCTGCCTCATCTTGCGTGCCACAACCGAGCAAACAGTTGCTCAATGTGTGCCCTATACCACCCGTGCACGTCATTGTAACATTGTTGGCGGGCTGTCAAAGTGCCATTCTTTCTTCCAATGAATGGCACAATGGCATGAATCCGGCCCTTATAAGCACCATCATGGCCCCCAACTTCGAAATCAAAGAAATCACCTCGGGTATGAGAAGGTCCATACCCATCCCAAATCAAAACATCTGCTGATGTCCCGGGGGCCAAGGGGCAAATCCATATAATGTTGCCCAAAATATCGACGGCAACAGTCCACCGGTAGGGCACAGGTCACAAAAGATGCCTGGCGCGCGCCCGGCGCGCTAACGTTCCCCCTCAAACTACCCTCACCCTCCTCCCCGCCCCCCATTAAGCCCTGCACTTTTGGAGTTTGGGCAACACACACAGACCAACTGCCCCACATGCTCACGAAACACATGCACACAACTCCCTGCACAATATACCCGGTAACAAGGGCCAGTTGTGGACCCAGGAGTGCCCAATTGGTGAATGCGGTGTGTGTATGGCTGCCTCCCAGCGAAGACTGCAGCCCCATTCCAACAACCACGAGGCCATAGCACAACATCATGCGAGCAAACGCGACTTTGCCAGTGACGCTCAAGCGCACAATGGCAACGATCCAGACCAACGAGACGGCAAAGGGGAAAGCGGCCGACCAAGGTGCCCCAAGCAGGTAGCAGGCCCCGCTCCAACACAAGCTGAAGACGCAGCAAAAGGTGCAAGAAACCAAGACAAGAAACTTGGCTTCAATCTCGTCAGCAGTGCTTCCATCTTCTGCAAACACATCCATGATGCTTGCAGTGTAGGGGGCCTTGCTCGCAGGCTTGGTGTGATGGGATATGAGGATTGACGCATTCTGCTTCCGTGTGGGCTCTGTGTGTGTGTGCCACATGCAAATGGCAACACAAACAAGGAAACCCTGCAGAGCCAGGGAACGGTTACAGGGTGACATCAGATGTGAGTGCCCGGTGCATCTGAGTAAACCCGGCCAAAGATCGAAACACAAACTGAGGTGAGCAATCGTTTTTCAGGTGCCAAAGCAGGAGGTTTGTTTGTTGACAGTGTAGACCACTTGGGTCCTTTGTTGTGGGTGGCTGTTATTGGTTGTGCTTCTGACGTTCAGCATCTTGGACTCATCTCATCAAAGCCAGCAAAATGTGCCATTCCTGTTGCATCCGCCTGCGCATAGAGTGTTGGGGGGGGAGGAGGAAGAGGAAGAGGAGGAGGAGGAGGAGGAGGAGGAGGAGGAGGAGGAGGGTTTGGGTTTGGTGAAGGCTTGTTTGCGACCAGCGACGCTGCCTGCCCAGGGTCCTATGATGAGGCCTGCATACCAGATGGTCGATCACCCCGTGTCTTCCTGATGATTGCTTGACAATTGCTGTAGTGTTTCTGGGCCACGTCACCCCAACCCAAACCCAAACCCCAGCGACAGATGCAAAGCTAGGCTTTCACAATTTGGATGTTGTGGAGGAGGAGGAGGACCAGGAGGATGAGGAGGAGGAGGAGGAGGAGGATGGATAGATGGATGGATGGATGGATGGATGGATGGATGGATGGATGGATGGATGGATGGATGGATGGATGGATGGATGGATGGATGTTTTGTTTTGTTTTGTTTTGTGAAAAACGCTTTGGCCAGGGTCGTACTGGTCCCCTCCCGGAGATTACCCATCTTCTCTTCGGTGGTGCGCTTCCCTTACCTTTGTATTACCCGTTCCCTTTTTTTTTTCCCCGAAAATTTTCATGTCTTCTTGAATTTGTACCGCCAAAGAAAACAAAACAACCTGCCACTGGCTTGTACCGGCAGGTACCTTTTCTGGTTTTTCTCATGTCTTTCTGGTAGATGTTGTTTCTGCTGTGGATTGATTATTGTACCTGTTTTGGTGTGATCTTGACTCTTCTTTCCCCTGCCTACCCCCTGTACAGGACACGCACTGCACCATTTGCTCATGTGATGTCTCTGCTGCTGCACTGTTTCTCTGGGGCCTTTGTGCCAGGGCCTGCTGCGTTGTGGCAGTGCTCTGTGCAGAGAAGCTTTGTCTGTCTGTGATGTTACAACGTCCCACTGCCACATGGTGGCTTTGTGGTGTGCTGCCCGTGCTCGGGAATGCCCTGCTGCACTGTGGCTGCTTCTGGCATCTGGAGTACCTGATCTGGACCTGTGCACGACGTTTGACTTACTAGACATACATACGGCTGCTCCCTTCTGTTGGGACTTGACCGTTGACAGGACTTTTTATATACGTCACCTGGGCTTCTGTGTCTGTTGCTGGACATTTTATATACTGCACCTGGGCATTCTTGTCTGTTGCTGGCTGCTGTTAATGCTCCGATGTTGCTCATTGTCTCGTGTATGGCCGCTGCCATTGTTTGGGGTACCCCTTGGTACCTCCTTTTGGGCCTCTGTCTCCTTTGGCCCACGTTGCGCTGCGAGCGTACCTCATGGCAGAGCCTTTGCCTCCTTTTCCTTTGGCTTCGTGATGTCCTGCAGAAGAGTCACAGCGTTCCTGCACACATCTGGCTGCACTCCCTTCACTGTATCCCGGTCCCTGATCACCCACTTGACGAACTGCTCGTTTATCTCCAGACACCACAGCTGCATGCCACTATCCATTCTGCACCCTGTCCATTCCCACGCACTGCCAACCAGACACCAGTACACCCCTCTCCCCTGGGATCCTCTGCTTTGCGCTTCTCGTATAATCTGACCTTTTTCTCCTCCTGGATCCTGGATGGATGGATGGATGGATGGATGGATGTGCTGCGTGTGATGCGGTGCGCTACACTGTCTGCCCAGGGTCCTGTGAGTTGGGGAAACGTTGTGTTGAGTTGTGTTAGCGTTCCCGTGACTGGGCTTGTTACCCTACCTCCCGACACACAATAGAGCACTACTCTATTTATACCCGTCCTCTGGGCTGTGTCACCAGTTCCATCCTTTACCCTTCCCTTTACGCTGATTATGCCATGCCGGTGGCGCCCATGCTCGCTGCTGATGCGGGAACTGCAGACCTCTCTTGGCGCCACCCTTGCCACCTGCAGGCAGACGTTGGCATGGTTAGGCTGGATTTGGTTAGGCTGAGCTAGGCTTGGTCGGGCCCTCCACTGCATGCAGGGTTGTCTTTGTCCATTCACTGGCTCGTTCGCCCTGGGTTAGACACATGAGGGTGTAAGTTTGCGGCCACCACTTGTTGATGCTTGCCCCCACCCAGCAATGGACATCTGTTGACTCATACGACCAATGCGGGTGTGGCGTGAGGCCACTCTCAGCTATGGCTATGTCACAGAGTTCCACTCCGAAATCCGGGGCATGCACCCTCCGTAGCCGGTGTTTCGGTAGGCCGCCCACTCTTTTGTGAGTGGACCACGCTGCATGCTGGACACTGCACATTCTCATGTTCCACACTCCTTTGGCTGTTCATTTTGCTTGTAGACCCCAGACAGCGGACAACGGCTCCCGCAACAGGGGCGCCAGCACGACGATCTCATACATAGGCACAAATGTCCGGCTAGTTCGTTGCTGATTGCTTGCATGCCCTCCACCACCTCTACACTAGGGACGGACGCTGGGTACATTGGCCATAGGGTGATGCGGGCCAGGTTGGGGACTCGCAATCCACGCTTTGTTGCGAGGCCCCTTGAGTTGGGGTTGGGGAATCGCAATCCACGCTTTGTTGCGTGGCCCCTTGAGTTGGGGTTGGAGACTCGCAATCCACGCTTTGTTGTGTGGCCCATTGAGTTGGGGTTAGGGACTCGCAATCCACGCTTTGTTGTGTAACCCCTTGAGTTGGGGTTAGGGAATCCCAATCCACGCTTTGTTGCGTGGCCCCTTGAGTTGGGGTTGTGGACTCGCAATCCACGATTTCTTGCGTGGCGCCTTGAGTTGGGGTTGGAGACTTGCAATCCACGCTTTGTTGTGTGGCCCCTTGAGTTGGGGTTAGGAACTCGCAATCCACGCTTTGTTGTGTGGCCCCTTGAGTTGGGGTTAGGGACTCACAATCCACGCTTTGTTGTGTGGCCCCTCTAGTTGGGGTTCTCTACTACCGTGGGGCGGTCCATGACGGTGTCGCAAATACGACCTATTGCATCCATTGCGCACCCGTGGCCTTCCCCCTGCGGATCCAATCCTTCCAGGAGAAGCACTCTGTGCTGGGCCTCCCACCACCTCATTGGGGGGACGAACGGGCGCCCCATGCACCGCGAGGGGGGGGGGGGGGGCAATGCCCCCCAATGCAAAAGGACCGGCACCATCATCCCCAGCCGCTTTGGGCATCTCCACCTGTCACACCCGATGGGCGGGGCCATCACACAGGCGAAGTACGTCTGCATGTGGTGCCAATACAACGCCGCGTCAATGGCGCGCATGCGCACCCTGACGCAAATTTGGCCATCCCGCATGGGATAATGTTCCCACCACCGGTCAGTGTGAAGTCGTTTGCCCCCTCCCGCATCCACACGTGGAGGGTGCCCAGGACATAGTCAACTAGCGTCAGCAGTCTCAGCGCCACCTTGCGGAGGGCCCCTTTCAAACAGTGTCCGTCCAACGGTCCCGGCGGCCGCCGGCTCCTGTAGGTCGGGTCCCCCCAGGAGAAAATCTCCACCCAATGCCAGACAACCCTCTCCGGGGAGATCCACACTTCATGATGTTGAATCGCCGGTGTGCGGACATACGTCGTGGCGGCATGTCCTCCGTACTCGGTTGCCAGCCT
Organism: Eutreptiella sp. 'Long Island Sound 2002'; assembly: GCA_964036045.1. Classification (NCBI taxonomy): domain Eukaryota; phylum Euglenozoa; class Euglenophyceae; order Eutreptiales; family Eutreptiaceae; genus Eutreptiella; species Eutreptiella sp. 'Long Island Sound 2002'. The sequence goes on along the minus strand of OZ038380.1, from coordinate 115,033,189 downwards.
CCCCCACGGGCTCAACGTCCTCCCACTCGCCTCAGCCCCTGTGCCCTGGTGTCGCACCAACACACCCCTCAATTACCCCTCATCAGCCCAGGAGCGTCTATTGCTGCCCGTCTGGCGGACCCTCTACTCACGAGCACGTTTGTCGCGCCACAAGGTCTTTAGTCCTGAGTGTGATTGCTGGGCGCACGTCCTCCCGGTACACTACGGTCACACGGTCCCCACTTGACTGCGCCCCCTGTATTGCAATCCTTGATTGGCCGTCGTAGCCCACTGTCACCGCCCACAGATCTCTGTATCCCCCGGCACCTTGGACCCCCTAGTGCTGTCGCGCCGCTCTGCGGGCTACTCTTGCTCACATGCCCGGTGCGCACCTCGCCGTTGCGCTCGGTGTCCCCTTGACCTATCTCCCCCTGTCTCCCGCAGCAGCTCCGTATCTGGAAACGTCCGTTCAACCGTGAACGTGCTCCACTCGCCTCTCCCATGCACACTCGTAGCACGGCACATGAAGCCCACATTGCCGCGAACTGCTAAAGACATCGCGTGCCTGCCGGCCCTGCGCCGGATGCTGCGTCATGAATACAAAGATATAGCTTGGATTTAGCCCCGGAAAACCCGTCCAAGCACCTCTGTGCTCATCTGTCGAACCAAAGTCCATCTACCCGAGCTGCGCGGCCAAAGAACTTGGAAGCCGCTAAATTGGACTCCACCCGAAAGCCCGGAAAAACGTGGAAACCTTAGGACGCACAAAAGAAGAGTAAAACCAAAACCTGACCGTTAGGGCGGTCTTCCCATGCACTGCTTGCACCTTACTGCTGCGGGAGCTGTTGGGGCATCTGCGGGGCCCCGCCCCCTGATGCCGGGGGCACTTCGCCTCCTACCCTCGCCACTCCTGAGCGGTGACCATCCCACGGGGAGGGCACCCGATGCTGCATCCGGGCTCCGCGCCGCTGGTTGGGGGCTCCATCCCCAGTGCCACGGAAGCGCCATCGGGCGGCTCCCCGCCGGACGTCGTCCATGATCTCTATCTCCATCCTTGGTGACGGTCCCGGTCGTACTCTTGGTCATAGTCCCGGTCGCGGTCCCCGTGTTCACAACGCCTTTCCCATGGTGCTGCCATCGTGTGGTGTCTGCAAAGCCACGAAAATCCCCCGTCATTGCACTTTTGCACAGGTCTTGTCCCGTTGCCCTCCATGTTGCATTGCCTCGGTCACATTAGCTTGTACTCGACGTGTTTCACCGCGCTCCTCTTGAACGATCTATCACCTTCGCCCACGCCTCGGACGGCTTTCAACTGTGCTACTACTATCACCTCTTTCAGCCCGGGCCGACCCCGCTGGCCCCTGCACTGCGTGTCACCGCACACCCTTTGGATGCGCTCGCCGGGCAGTGGCGTGGGACCCACACAGGCCTTGCTTCACCACTCCTCCTAGGCTCTCGTCCTAGGCTCCCTTGTTCTCCTCTCATCGGCTGCTCTCAAGCTGGACAGTGGCGCAAGGGCACTCCACGCCACCATGCTTCACCACTGCCACCGAGCCCCAGCTCAGAGGCTGCAGCATGAGCACACGCCCTTGCCGCCGTCGTTGTGACTTGGGGGGGGGCGCAGACCGCGACGTGCACAGGAGCCTGTAGATTGTCATATGTCACGCCCGTTGTCGCCGTGGACCGCAACCACCCATCCCGTTTCCCCACCCCGGCTCTGTGCTCCGCCTCCATGCTGCCAATCACCCCATCACCAACACCTCCCCCCCCCCTTGCATAGAGGAATACGGCGGTGCGGCGCCCCGCAAGGCTCACACCATTTGTCTACCTGATCCCCACGGTCCCCATACACCCTGGCCCTGGACCCGCTTGCTGATGTGTCTCCCTGCCCCGCGCTCGCAGCCTCCCCTTTGTGTGCTGTCAGCTTTGCAAGGAGGCCCTCGGCCCGCGAGCTACCATCCTAAGGGTTTTTATACTGGTGCCAAGTCACCAAGGGGTGGGCGGTGGGGGGCCGTGAGGGGGGGGGGGGGTCTGGTGGACACACATGTAACAAATATGCTTCCCATAAATTGTATATTTGGTCAAAGATATTACTGCATCTCTTCTTTGGTATCCTCATTTGGCCCATGGAGAGAACAATGGAAGATAAGACACATAACACATAACACACTACACATTACGTACGTACCACTAGGGTTTGGGGGGGGGGGTGTTGGAAGAGAGAGCCTGCACCGCCGGAGTGCCGGCTTCCATGTTAACAAGGGAGGCAGGCACTGCCGCAGTGCCGATTGTTTTACGAACAAAGCAAAACGCAAATCAGGCATATTGTGGTTCCTCGCTGCCGTACCATGATCCACAAAGGCGTACAAACGCGATAGAAACACATATTGTTCATTGGGCGGGCGGCTGGGTGCCCTATCGTTCCGGGTGGGCGGGGGGGCTTGCCAAGGCAAAATTTCAAAAACAATCTGGAACAAATAAAGCAGACATGTGAACCCCCAGTGAGCAAAGCAAACAGTCGTTTTACGAACAAAGCAAAACGCAAATCAGGCATATTGTGGTTCCTCGCTGCTTATCTTGTTCATTCACTTGAGAGACAAAACCACCACAAATCCCAGGGCCAGGTTCCCATCAAATCAGGACTGTGGTTCAGCTAACCCCACGCAACAAAGCGTGGATTGCGTGGATTGCGAGTCCCTAACCCCAACTCAAGGGGCCACGCAACAAAGCGTGGACTGCGAGTTCATAACCCCAACTCCAGGGGCCACGCAACAATGCCTGGATTGCGTGGTTTGAGAGTGCCTAACCTCAACTCAAGGGGCCACGCAACAAAGCGTGGATTGAGAGTCCCTAACCCCAACTCAAGGGGCCACGCAACAAAGCTCCGATTGCAAGTCCCTAACCCCAACTCAAGGGGCCACACAACAAAGCGTGGATTGCGAGTTCATAACCCCAACTCAAGGGGCCATGCAACAAAGCGTGGATTGCGTGGATTGAGAGTCCCTAACCCCAACTCAAGGGGCCACGCAACAAAGGGTGGATTGAGAGTCCCTAACCCCAACTCAAGGGGCCACGCAACAAAGCTCGGATTGCAAGTCTCTAACCCCAACTGAAGGGGCCACACAACAAAGCGTGGATTGAGAGTCCCTAACCTCAACTCAAGGGGCCACACAACAAAGCGTGGATTGCGAGTCCCTAACCCCGAGTCAAGGGGCCACACAAGAAAGCGTGGATTGCGTGGATTGAGAGTGCCTAACCCCAAGTCAAGGGGCCGCGCAACAAAGCGTGGATTGAGAGTCCCTAACCCCAACTCAAGGGGCCACACAACAAAGGTTGGATGGTGAGTCCCTAACCCCAACTCAAGGGGCCACACAACAAAGCGTGGATTGCGAGTCCCTAACCCCAACTCAAGGGGCCACGCAACAAAGCGTGGATTGCGTGGATTGAGATTCCCTAACCCCAACTCAAGGAGCCACGCAACAAAGCGTGGATTGAGAGTCCCTAATCCCAACTCAAGGGGCCACGCAACAAAGAGTGGATTGAGAGTCCCTAACCCCAACTCAAGGGGCCACACAACAAAGGGTGGATTGAAAGTCCCTAACCCCAAGTCAAGGGGCCACGCAACAAAGCGTGGATTGCGAGGTCATAACCCCAACTCAAGGGGCCACACAACAAAGTGTGGATTGAGGGTCCCTAATCCCAACTCAAGGGGCCACTTCATCCAGGTTATGGGTTGCCCCTCGACGCCCTTTCGGGAACCCCAAGACCCAAACCGTCTGACCGGCGTCCGTGACGGCCCGCCCGGCTTGCCTTGGTGGCCGAGGCACAAGGCCGGTGCACAGAGCTCCACCCAAGATGCCACCGGGGGGCGTTGCTTAGTTGTACCGCCTTGCTGCCGCCGATGGCCTACCCCACGTCCCGTCCACACCGCCGTCAGGGGCCCCACACACCCCCGGACTGACCGGCAACCAATCGCAAGGCCGTGTGGCGATCCATCGCCCCAGCACAGGCCTCCTTCACCATTCCCTTCCACTCTGAATCCACCCTGGAAAGGCTGTCCGCCGGGTTTAGGTCGCCTGGGACAAATTCCAGGTACACCGACCCGTCGAGGCGTTGGAGCAAATAAAACAACCTTCGAATGTGCCTGTTTTGGCGCCTCAGCCCTGCACTCGCACGCAGGGAGGCCACCTGCTCCAAAGCTGAGGAATTATCCCCTATAGAACGCCATACGGGCCAGCCCACTCGGATGCAGAGCTTGGCCCCACGAATGAGGGCTTCAAGCTCCGCCTCGTGTTGCGTACAAACCGCAGGGGAGCATGGGAACACGCGCCCGCCTAGAACCGGGCCCCAGACCCCGATTTTGAAACGGTCAACATCATGGGCGGCGTCAACATACAGGACCCCCCCCGACAAACGCTAAGGGGAAGCGGCAACTGCGGCCTCCAAGCCCTGTACGAAAGAAGGAGGCAGTGCAAGAGGCTCTGCAGTAATGAAAGGGTGCAGTTTTGGAGCCGAGTAGCCCCCAACTGCCAATGGGCCCACCATCCACTCAAAAAAGGGGCAAATCCCACAGTAGGACGCAAGCTCCAAATAAACCGACCCAGGATCCCGCGGGCGTGTTTTCGGGTAAGGGGCAAGACCGCAGCACGGATCCAAAGACCCAGCAAAGCAGCCCCCCCCTGTCCCTTAGAGAAGACCCCCGCCCCATCGCCAGACAGCACCAGCCTCTTACCCAACCACTGGATTTCAAGCACGGGATCTAGAACACTTTTAGTGCTGATGACCGCCCCCGCCCTACGCAGAGCATCACACAGGCGCTGTGCCACCGAGCCCACCCTGGATTTTCCGTAACCGACAACCAGGAAATCGTCTAAATAGTGCAGGACTATGACTCCACTGGTATCCACCGAAGTTGTCACAAAGGCAAGCACATACTCGCATATGACCGGGGGAAAACGCCAATCAAAAGGAAGGCACGAAAAGGCGTAAGATTTACCGTCGATGCGCACTCTAAAGCTATTCTTATAGGGCTCCGGCAAAGTCAATGACCAAAAAGCGTTGGTAAGGTCAATGTGACAGGCCAGGGGGGATGCACCCGGGTCTGCCAAAAGGCGCAAAGGGTCTAGCTCGCGCAGGAAGGAGTCGTTCAGGTGGCCCAAACAGGGGGTCCCCAGCGAAAGATTGGGGAGGCCCATACTGTGCGCTTGTACAAGGAAAGCAAGATCCTCCACTGAGGGCAAACTAAAACGTGGCGGTTCAAAACGGTGCCATTTATTTAGGCACACCAAATGCACAATCATGGAAACCTTTACCTCATTCTTGGGGATGGGGAATAGGTAGCCATTGGGCCCCACAGGACCCCCCGCCCTCAGCACACTGCCGGGGGACCCCGTCCCTCACAAAGCACGTGCAATGATGAGTCCCTTTTAAGAAATTTGTGGCATCTCCCCCAAATCACGAGAGGTGACCTCTTGAAAGTCAAGTGGGGCAAGGAGATCCCACAAGAACTCCGGGATGGTGATGTTGCCCACCGGCCCCAGCCCTCTATCCAACACAAATGGGTCGAGGCTCAAGAGGAGGGTAATCGGGGAGGTGGAGTCCCGTAGCACACAGGACCAAACATCCCCTCTCAAGGGGTCCAAAGCGGCAATTAACTGGTCATCTACAACCACCATATCGAGGTCCCTTGCTACCCTCCCCGCTTGGATGAACAAAAAACGGATGTGTCGGTGCAGCAGATCCCTTAGGTTACCACTCAGACGCAAGCCTTGAGAAATTTCGTCTAGCCACCGTTGACCTGGCACTAGATCAGGCCTTCCACGGCCCTCTCTCGAGGGCAATCAACGTTTACCGGCACCACCGGCCGCACGTCGAGCCAGCGTACCCGGGTGCTTGGCTCCAAGTCCCGAGGTGGTTCGGGGTCTTGTTCTCCACGTTGTGAAACAGGTCTCCCTCGTTCACCGGCTTCGCGGCGTGCAGGGGGACCCATTTCCACGTCCTGCTGTTCATCAACGTCCATGGAGGCTTCCCTGGAGGCGCTGGGGGGTTCTTGTGAGGCGCCGGAGGCCCTACCCCGTGCCGGCATCGGGTCCACCGACCTCGTGCCCCCGGGAGGCCGGATGTCCTCTGGTGCCCTTGTCCTTTATCCTTGCGTTGGGACTTCGATCCTTCCCCCTCCAAGCGGTTTGTACCGACCGCTGTGTCTCCGGGGGCATTGCCCTCCTCAGCCCCACCGTCACTCTGCTTGGACCTCGTCCGTTTGTCGTCGGCTGGCGATTTCCGCACTGCCTCGTCGTTTTCGAATAGTTTTGTAAGGTTGGGCGGCCACAAGTCCCGGACATCAGTTTTGCGCCATCGGATTCCCTCATTGGCTAGCCAAGGCAGTCTCGTAATCTGCACACATTCAAATTCGTCGGGGGGAGACACGTACAAGTGTGCAATTTTGATGTTGTGCCATCTGCCCCACCACAGGAGGTGTCTCCACGGCAGTCCCAACCAACGGAGGTATGTAGCTCCAGGAATGCCACCTTGCCTCACCCTTGTCAGTACCTTGCAGGAGCTTGGCCATACCAATTTCGAGGTCTGCCGCACGTCCCAACGCTAGCGCCTCACCCGGTGCGATTCGGCGGAGCCATGAAGCCCAAGCCTGTGCGTACGGCCCCAATCGTCGTGTGATCTGGCGGTGGTCGCACCTGATGCCTTGGTACGTGATTCCCACCTTGGAGAAGTTTGATCGCCGAAGCAATGAGATTTCCCCCACTCTGCATAGGGTGGCCAAGGACAGGACCGCCGTTGCGTATATCGTCCACTTCCCCACCCTGGTACACGACTCAGCCATAAGTGGGAGGAGGTCCGGCCCCCCGAACTGCCCCGGGGAATCCACCGCGGCCTTTGAAAGTCTCCACAATCTGTCCCACTGTAACGGGGGGATCCACCCCAAGGTGGCCACCGCCTTGAGGGCGGATATACAACCCCTGGCTGCTGCCGCTTTGTGGCCCTGGGCAAAAACGGAGAGGGGGACCTTTTCCGCCAGCGCCTGCATGTCGTTTGGCTGGACAACGCCCCCGAAAACGGCGTAGGTGAGTGGTATATGTTCTCCTCGTCGACGGTCTCCACGTTGAAACCACACAGGCTGTCGGGCACTCTGTGGGGTCGGTCTTACCCAAGATTTGCCATGCATCCACCACCGCCAGCCACTCGATGACGTCCTGGGAAGCCACACGGGTTGGCGCGAGCTCACACTCCCCCTTTCGGAAGCGGTCCAGCCGTTGTAGCATCTATGTCGCGTCCACCGGCCGGACTGCCAGATCCCGTCATTCCAGTCTGGGGCAATTCCAAAACCAGTGCCTTTCGATGGATCCGTGCCCCTTGCAGGTTTTACAGGGCCCCATTGGGGCGGAGTCCGATCGAACCCATTCTCCTTTATGGACCTCGAAATATTCCACTCCATCCACCATTTTGAACCGACGTCGCATGACCTTTTTGAGCCGCGCCCCTGCTGCACTAAGGCCTGAGGTGAAGTCGGGGTCTGCCGATGCCTGCTTGGAGGAGCTGGAATCCGACTCGTACCGTTCCTTGTAGCAGTGGACGGAGGAGCAGACCAAAAGCCAGAGAGACTCAACCATCAGGACCGCTGAGCTATTAAGTGACAGCACCGGGGGGGGGGGGGTGTCTGAGCTTCCATCCATGGGGGCATCCCCTGCTGAACCTCCAGATCCCACCACCTCAGTCCATACCGTTGTATCCTTTTCTTGATCGTCCGAGAGGCTGAAAAGAAGCGGCTTCTGTGCCTCATCTTCCCACTTTGGGGTCATTCTCATGGAGTCCAACGGCAGGGCCTCTTTGAGGATCGCGCACTTGAGGTAGTACAGGACCCTTGTGACCATTGAGGGTGGATCCATACCAGGGCCAGATCATGCAATTCCTTGAGGCATAGAGGCGGCACGGTTTTCTCTGAGCGGGTCCTTGCTTCCGAGAGGCTGTTGACCTTTTTAGTGAGGGACTTGATGAGGGCAGCCTGCCCTTCCAACACGATCATCAAAGCAGGGTTTGAGACTTTATTCCCACCTTCCGACTACACACGGATTTTCTCAAAAGCCCCTGTAGCCATGTTGATTTGGACCTGCTCTGTCAGTGTGTACCCGATGAGATTCTCAATGAGCGCTTCTTCTGTCCCTCCGAATCCTTAGGCACTGGCAAAAGTCTGGAGCCATTGCGAACGCGAGTCCCCGAGATGGCGAAGGGACTTGGTTAACCTCATTTTTGCCTTTGCCCATGATGCTGCTAGGGTCCCCTCTCGCACAGAGTCGTGCACTCCGGCTTGGAGGTAATCCTGGAACTCCATGCAATCCGCCATCTTCCCTAGGCAAAATTTCAGAAACAGTCTGGAAGAAATAAAGCAGACATGTAAAACCCGAGTTAGCAAAGCTAACAGTCGTCGCGCCGAGAAGAAGGTAAAAGAGGGGACACGCCGTTGGAGTGCCAAGTGTTGCGCTAGAGAGGGATGGACTTGGGGCGGGGGCTACACCGCTGGAGCGTAAACTAGCGTACGTTGAGGGGGGAAGGGACTGTAGCGGCCCTTGCTTGTGTTTGTAAACCCCTTCCCCTCAGGAACCCTAGGGTTTGGCACGCCATCTGGCAGGCAACAAGCCACTGCCTAGCGAAGCAAGCTTCAACTAACAACACCCAAGCAACCGGGGGTAGGGGGCTCAAAATCAAAAAATTCATTGGGGGGTCATTTTGCCTCCCAAAATGATGATTTTACTCGGGTTAGAATCTGATACCATACCGTGGGGTATACTACGCAAATGACCCCCCCCCCCCAAAGGGGGGGTGCGGCGCCCACGCCTACGGTTGATCCAACAGCCCTCTTCCACATGATTTAAAGACATTGAAAAGTGGGAGGAAGGCAAGACTTAAGCCCAAGGGGTTGAACTTTGGTCTGCCGGCTTGACTTGTGTGTGTGTGTTGGGGTGGGGGCTATTGGAAGAGGTGGGGGGGGGGCTGTGTCTGCGGGGGGGGGGGGGGCTGGTGGGCACACATGTAACAAATATGCTTCCCATAAATTGTATATTTGGTCAAAGATATTGCTACATCTCTTTCTCTTGGTATTCACAACCGACTTCTTTAGTTGGCCCATGGAGAGAACAATCACATGATGGTGTGTTGTGTTATTGTTAGAATTACCTTCCCCAAGCACTTCTTGGGAGGAACACGCCAAACAAACTTCTAATTACACATAACAACTAGTTTGGTATGGGCCAGACGAAGGAGAATTTCCAAGCAACTTTTCCGTGCATTGACCCTAGGTACTCTCAAAGCACCAGCCACAGCCCGGGCCTCCTAGCAACCTCGCATGCAACCTCACAAGCACTTTCCTAGCATCCGCGCACAACAAAATACAAGTACTTTTCCCAAGTGACGGGCGCCTCTGGTTTTCCAAGCGGTGCGCTAGACCTGTTGTCTTAGAACTTTTTTTTGGCCCATGTGACTTTCCGGCCCTCGCATAGAATTGCACCTTGCCATTTACAACCAACACCCAAAAAGTTTTTCAGGTATTGTCAAGGGACAAAAATATTTCACGCCAAGGAGATTTGCAACATGTGTGTGTGTGTGTATGGGGGGGGGGGGCTCGGAAAAATTGGGTATGCGGCCTAGATATCCACAACCACGCACCACCCTTAACTCAAGAATACCCATGATGTGTCGCTGAGCTCGACAAAGAGAACACAAAGAGAAGCGGCAAAACCACAACCTCCACAACCCTGCACAACAATTACAAATACTTGTTAGTCCTACATCCTCACTGTTTAGGGCCCAAAAAAATTTGATGCTAAGGGAAACAGCCCAGGTAAGGGCAACTATGGTCCTACCCGTCACACTGTCGGGACCGCTATCTGTCAAAACCCAGAGGTGGGGGGTGATGGGGTGCGGGGCGGCAGGGGGGGGGGTCACATACAAGGACCGGGCTTGGCTGCCCCCCACCCCACCCCCTGTGATTCACACGCCTAAAGCATGGTGGAGAGTGTAGAGGCGGATGTATGGGACTAAACCACTCTCGCCCACAGATAGCTAGCAGGCAACAAGCAACGTGCAACACGCATTCAGCAAGCATGTAGATGGACCATTTTTCTAACTTGGTCCAAACACTTAATACTTTACTCTACTTTGACCATCTATTGCAATCACCATACAAAAAAAATATCACTACACCCCTCTGCCTTCAAATAAAGCTCACAATACACAACAACATAGCAACAACAAGCACATCCTGAAGCAGTTTTGCCAAAATTGCAAAAAGGAAGGTTCCAGTCGCAAATGCACACACTTCCTATGATCGACAAAAGATGATTCCAACGACAACCAAAGACCATGTTTGACGGCTCATTGTTTGATGCTGTGTCTGTGGACAGCTGCCTTTGTGCACAGCGGCCACCCTACACAGGAATAAATGAGTAATGCACAGCATGACAAACGGACGATTGCATAGCACAAGGCAAGTGCCAAGTGCCAAGTGCCACAGGTCAATCGAAGACCTAAAGTGTGAAACATCCTTTTCTGTCATGGTATTGTCATGACACCCTAGCTATCATCATCATCAGCGCGGTGCCCATGTCACACAAAGGCAAGTCTGCACCTCGCTAGCCCCCTCCTAAAAAACTGCCATCCCTCTCTCCCCTGAAATTCCTTGTGATAGCAACCCTGCTACACACGGCCTCATGCCGCATTCCATCACAGGAAAGCCAGACCCTGGCAGGTGTCCATGAACCGACTCGGTTCGAGGAGCAAAAACGCAGAAATGTAAACTGTACCATGAGCAACTCTGTTAGCGTCACAGCTACTATGATTGCCTGTTTGTAATATGGAGGTGAGCACTTGGGATAATGACAGTCTGCAGTGCAAGGCCATGTGAGTCCCAAGAAAGGATAGATAAGAGAGATGTGGAAGATGTATGAATCTTACAATGTGGCTCATGGTGAGCAACGTGGTTCCGTGTAACAACAACATGCCATAAACAATGCCCTTGTCATAAAATACAAACACATGCAAACCAAATGCGCAATGTAGAGCAATGCATAGCCCCATTCCAAGTCCTTGGCCTCTCCGTTTCAGAAATAAGCAACTGCTCATGCGGTCACTGCATCAGACAAAATGCCTTGCTACCCTGTACGCGCAACGTGTTTCCGAGATGTTCGGAATGCTGCCAAGGCACTATGTCGGATAAGCCATGATTTGATGATACATGACATTGATACATGACAAGCGAAAAACCAATTGATGTTTCCAGAAGGGCACGTCTCTTGTGTTCATGTTTCTGCAATCTGTACGCAGGCAAGTCCTGTAATCTGATTTGACCTGAAGAAAAGTGGACTTGACAATCGGAATCATACCAATGTTTTGTCCTTCACCTCAACAAGAAGGGGGTCCCTAACAACCACCCCACTCCCCCCGACTGCAGCCCCCAAACACCGCCCTGAGACCCACACTGCATACAGCTCTGACAGCCCCTTGACACCATTGGCAATTACAGGGCCACGTGCATGTTCTTGCTGTTGTTGGGCAGGGGGGGGGTTATATCGGGGAATGACGCTGTGACTACTGATGGGTGACCACAAAATCTGCACAGAGCTGTCCTCAAAGGATTCTTCAGACCAAACCTAATGACGGCGTTGGGCTAGTGATGGCGGGCGTTGTTGTGCAGCGTAGTAACTGGTGGTTCAAAACGCAACCCCGACTGCACAGCGGCAGGTATTGCCGCCTTATTTGCTCTTGTCTTCTTTCTTCACTTCTCCACAATCGCGAATTACAATGTGATCCTTTGGAACCCCAGCCTCAGTTCCTGCGCATCAGCAGAGGGGGGAAAGGAATGTGGCAACATGGGAGTGGAGAGTGGGTGGGTGGGAGAGCGCACCACGGAAGACATCAGCCTAATCCGCATGACAAGCGCAGATGGAGGAGCATTTGGTTTCAAAGGCAGGCAAAGGCGGGCAGCAGCCATACTTATGTGTGCACATGTATGCTGAGAACTCACATCGAGGAGCGGGCACATTCACAGGCAATTATCGAGAAAGGTGCACAGAGAGCAACACACGAAGAAGTGGATGGAAAGAATATGGATGCAACGCTCAGATGCTAGATTTTTGGCCGACAGATTTGACCTGCACTACCTCCACTATACACCAGTGTAGTACATGCACATGAACCCTCTTGTACGTCCACTGAACCAAAAGGCATGGAGGCGGCCTTCCACTGCCGCACTGCGCGCTACTTTTATACTACCCCCCCTGTGTCCAAGCCCGGTCAAGGTGAGAAAAACAACGGTCACACGGGGTCTTCGTGCTTAGACAAGCCCGTGCTTGCGCGCGACTGCAACACAAAAAGACACTACACATAGAAAACCTGCCTGTTCCCCACACCAAGCACAATTCTCACAAACATGACACTAGAAAACGATGTGTAGGCAAAATTCTGCATGGCCTTCATGTAGTTACTGCCCATCAACAGGTGTGGAACAGAAGCCCTTTCCAACCTTGTGCTTCATCTTAAACAGGACCAATGGTGGCAGTCGCATGCTCACCTGTGGATTGGATGTACGCGACACCCAAACCAGCGATAGCAACTTTATTCATGGCTGGAAACCACAGCAAAACAAATAGCATTGGGTTGGGTTGGGTTGCAGTTGGGTTGGGGTTGGGTTGGGTTGCAGCAAGAGGAACCTCTTTCCCTCTACAATCAGCACACAATCACCAAGCATTGAATTTCTGACCATAAAATCCATGGTCAGAAAAAACCATCAAAACAATGGTCACACGGGGTCTTCGTGCTTGAACAAGCCCGTGCTTGGGCAAGGGGCGGGGGGGTTAGGTTCCCCCTGAAGAGCCCCCAGGCACGCCCCTTCCAAACGCCATTAAAATTAAGTGATCGCAACTAGCCTAGCTCAAGACAGTTGCAAGCTACCTTCCCTTCACATACGACATCATGCAAAATGGAAAAAGCCATGAAGAGCGATGGTCGCCACCCCGGGTATCACACCCTCAACAACAACACACAACCTTATTTCTGCTCAACTAAGTACAATCTCAGAATGAAACTTGTGTGCACAACAACGGACAAATCCAAACAATGTTGCCAAAACTGTCAATGGCAACCGTTACTTAATACACACAACTGGCATACTTTGGATTGCAGAGGACATCAAAAAGGATGCTTCCTATAGAAGCGATGGGGATGCTGTCCACATAATGTGTGACAAAAGAAAGAAAGTGTGGGACATGGTTCCACTCCAACAATCTTTCCACCCATCAAACTTGCCCACCTAACCCTTGCTGTCTCGGGGACCCACGTGTGGGCAGAATGGCAATGAAGAAATGGCAATAAAGAATGACATAAAGAGGGGGAGAACGGGGGGTCGGGGGGGGAACTTTGCCCAGCGGGCTAACATTCCCTCAAAGTGGCTACATAACCCCTCCTGTCTGGAGGGCAGAAATGGGGAACTAACATGGCCACATGGCCCCTACCTTCTCGGGGTCCCCATGGTGGGGAGAACTCAATATGGCTACATAACCCCTGCCTTCTAGGGTCCCCATGGTGGGGAGAAATCAACCGAGAAAAGTGTGGATGTGGTGAAAATTGAAAATGGGTGGAGGTGGGTGAAACTGGGTGGAAATCCCAAAATGCCATATCCCCAATGCAGAAGAAGCATCAAAACCTTGCTGTCAAACAACAGTGATGCCCAGAGTATCACAAAGTGTGTCTCTAGTACAACTAGACGCCCAAATAGTCGCACTGTGCTAAGTGTGCCCCTCATATTCCACTTTTATGTGAATGGCCCGCGAGACACTGGCTGTGTCCACACACAACAAAATGTGTTCCTTTGGGCGCTCCTCCTATGCACCACACGTGTGCTACAAGCATGCCCAGGGAAGTAGCCCCTTGTGCCCCGCCCTACAAAGTGTCAGAGGATACAACATGAATCTGACACATGGTTTCTCATTGATTTGAAAATCAAAACAGTCGGTCGTTTGGAAATATTCGGAATTATTCAGAAACATTTGTCGTGCTACAAAGCACTCTTTTGGTGCACGTGGACAGAGGATGTTGGGACACATGGACAGAGGATGTTGTTCACTGCAAAGGATGTTGTTCACTGCAGCCCAAAATTGTTCCTTGACACCAAAATATCCTATCCTAAGGCACATAGGCATAGCTCTTGCACTGTGTTGGCAAATGAACAATGCAGTGCATGTGTCTATTACTTCACAAACCTTTCCTCCACATCACCGCTACAAAAAGCTCATCTTTTGCATACCGTTTGAACCCTGCCAAGTGGAACGAACGCTCCTCAACTTCTGCAGCATGATGTATGGTGCAAGTACATCATTTTTCAATGATCCATGTGTGTGCCAAAATGTGATTATGTGATTATGAACCACATGTCTCTATCAACGTGTATACCTTTGCCACTCCAGGCCAACAGTGCATTGACCTTCTCTTTCTTCTTCAAACCATTATCATCGTCATCATCATCATCATCATCATCATCATCATCATCATCATCATCATCATCATCATCATCATCATCATCATCATCATCATCATCATCATCATGATCATCAGGGCTGTGTTCCATTCCAAGCAAACCTCAGACTGATGGCCATGGAGCATGTCACAACCGTTTTGGGGATCAAATAGCCCACATCAATAAACATCAATACACATGAATACACATCAACAAAATAGCACAGCCCATGCTGTAGATTGTTGGTATCCTCTTGCAATTTGGCAAGACCAGCTTCGTAAGCTTCCTTGAAATGGTCCCAAACAATGTTGGAAAACTTTGGTAGGGTTGTACCCTGCTTTTTGTTCAGGCTCTGGTTCAGGAGATTTCGAAAGGGGTGCAGCTGGTCCAGGTCGAAAGTCTGACAGTTTCTTCTCCTGTTTGAGCCTCTTGTGGATACTTGCTTTGAGATGAGTAGTGGCGTCTACGCATCGTGATGTACAAGAATGCCACAATGTTTGCACCGCATTTCAGTACCGTTGTTGCGAGGCTCCATGTTGTCCGGCATTTGAGCTGCACCGTCATGCACTTTCTTCATAATGCTTGTGCCATACCTGTGCACGTTGTTGCGAGGCTCCATGTTGTCCGGCATTTGAGTTGCACCGTCATGCACTTTCTTCATAATGCTTGTGCCGTACCTGTGCACGGTCCTGGTTCATACACAACAAACAATGCTACAGCTGCTTTGCACACCTTCTGTGTGCTTCTTATGGAACCCCTGCCAGTCTATTGTTCCATAGATGCCGAAATGCATTCTTCTGGGCAGAGTTTCTGGCCCATTAGTACATGGATATTTCCGTATCTTTCTGAATCAGAGCAATTCCGAATATTTCCGAATATTCTAATATTTCTGAATATGGGGAGGGATGGAAGGGAGTGGGGCTTTGGTCAATTTGGTGCCATGGGTGTGGGACAGAGATTTGCAGTCCCGTCCATCTCCATCTTCTTGCCCCTTTGCATACAGTTATGTCTGGGGACATGGATGAGTTCCCTCCTCAGCAACCTCAGCTGGCAACACAAGCAGACAAGCCAGCGAAAGGGGCTTATGCACATACCTAACGACTCAATTCTCCGCACAACATCCATCCCACCAACCACTCGGCCAAAAACCACATGTTTGCCATCCTGGCAGACAGCAAGGAGAAAGGTCCAAAGTACCAAAGCCCGACGCCGTAGGAAAGAGGACATCACTGCAGACTAGAGCAATCCTTGACGGAGGACGGCAGTAACCACAAATCTGGGCCTACCGGACTTTCAATTGCGGGGGCAGGGGGTTGCCATTCAGGCTGAGTATGCGTGTCGATTGGTACTGCCTGGGGTGCACATTGGATTGTCCCAAGACGGCGAAGTTTGGAGGGTGCTCACCAGCACTGATGTGGGGAATGTAACACAGGGTCGGGAGGTTCCGGATCAACAAATGTTTCGCATTTGTGGTGCTTGCGGGCTTCCTGGGGGGTACCCCTGCAGGACCCCCAGCTGTGGGAAGCAGGTGTTGGATGCTTGACCTTTACACTGCAACGCACAAGGCTACAAAGCAACAAATTGAGAACAAAAACCTCTTTAGTGACATTGCCATCGGCGTCTTTCGCGAAAAAAATAGACAGGGACACTCTGGACCCCCCACCAAGGGCTGGTGGCCAAAACTCCCCCAAAGACCCCCTCCCTGAGTATCTGTGACACAAACACGGTGGTTCTCGTGTCTCAGAGCACACAGCCCCCTGGCATTTCCTGGTACAGAACGGTGTAGTGCCCCGCCATGGCCAGGCATAGGACCCAAACTACTTAAGAGCTCAGTCTGAGTCTGTGTCAGAGTTGGAGCCAGATACAGTGTATGGCGGGGACGGCCCCTCAGCCCCCCCCCCCCCCCCTGCAAAGTTGATGTTGGCCTAAGGTCCGTTGGACAAAGAGGGTAGGGGGCTACATGGAGGGGGGCGTCAGCCTTGAGGTGGCCACATACTCTCAGGAAAGCCATACCTTTTATCATCTGCGCAACGTGCGATGCACATGCACACACCGGAGCCATCTCCATGAGGAGCGTGGATTGCGATGCAGTATGCCCCATCCATTCAGCGCCCTGCCCCCCCAAGAAAAACACCAGCATCTTGTTCTTGTGTGCCCACAAAAGGGCTAGACAATTGAGCCCCCAGCCCAGACCCCCTCAACCCCTTCCCCACTTTTTGAGCCTGGTCAGCACACAATTTGCGTGCACTCACCCCTTGTCCGGTCTGCACACCAGGGAAAGGGGGAATGGTCAAAACAACATCAAATATTCATCTCATGTTAATACGGTGGTTCAGGGCAACATGACATATGTTTGGCCGCTCTTTGACCAAAATGAAGCTCACGCCAACCTTACCCTAGCAGGTGCATATTGCACCATTCCCTGGTGCCACTGGGCAATTCGATGGTTGTGGTGGTGGTGCTTAGCCTGCAAATCTACCCATGCAAAAATAAACCCAACGCATTACATTGAAGTCAAATACAATCAAGTGGGCCTTGAAAAGGTATGCATGATACTAAGCGGTCCGTATCAACATTGACTTGAGCCGTTGATGAGCAAAAAACGGGGTTGTTTACCCTGCCATTTGGCTACCAATGCTAGTACGTCCCTCTTGATGCTATACGTGAACATTCTCTTGCCTTCGGCAAGTCGACCTTGCAGAGAATGTACCCCGAGCAACACACACCCAAACTAGGGCAAAAACTACATAAATGCTGCCTGAAACATCGTGTACATATCTTGGATGGGTAGTTTGGGTGATCACCATATCACAAAGACAAATTCAGGAACTTCGATTTTTGAGCTGCCCAGGGTGAAAAGTTGCGTGAGCAAGATGTGTAAAAATCCCTTGCGAGACCTCCCAGCCCCGACCCACTACCCAAATAAGGTGAAAACACAAGAATACAGCCTAAAACATGCTTTATGTAGTTTGGATGGTGATTTTGGGTGGTCGAGATATCAAAAAAATAGTTTTCTACATGATCTTCCTCTATCCCAATGTTATGCACCATGGGATACAAGGTGCCTCTTTTTGAAAGGTCCTGGGTTCAAGACCCAATAAATTTCAAAAACTTCTATTTCTGAGTTACCAAGGGTGAAAAACTGCATTAGCAGGTTGTGTACCATTCCCTTGGGATACCACCCCCCTGGCACTCAATACCCAAATAGGGTGAAAAACACATAAACACCGCCTAAAACATATTAACATGGGGTGAAGAGTCATTTTTTGTGGTCAAGATATCAACAAAATAAGTTCCGAAGGATTCTATTGCCTTTGGCAAATTCACCACGCAGAGAACCTGCACCAAGCAACATACACCCAAAATAGGGCAGCAGCTGCATAAATACGGCCTAAAACATCCTTTACATGGCTTGGAAGGTCATTTCACGTGATCAAAATATAAAAAAAATAACTTTCTGAATCTTCCATTTTTGAGCTTCCCAAGGTGAAAAACTGCATAAGCCGGTTTTGTACCAAACCCTAAGGAGTCCCCCAGCCCCCCCCCCCCCCCCTCCCGCACCCATCGCCCAAATGGGGTGAAAAAGACATAAATACTGCCTAAAAAATGCTTTACATACCTTGCATGGTCATTATAGGTTATTACGGTATCAAAAAAGTAAGTTTCACAACTTCCATCTTTGAGTTGCACAGGAAAATGCTTTACATACCTTGCATGGTCATTATAGGTTATTACGGTATCAAAAAAGTAAGTTTCACAACTTCCATCTTTGAGTTGCACAGGGTGAAAAACTGCATAAGTAGGTTGTGTATCAATCGCCTGGGTGACCCGCCCCCATGCCCCGGCGCGCCCAATACCCAAATAAGGTGGAAAACATGATACCGCCTAAAACATACTTTACATACCTTGGATACATACATACCTTAGGTGATCACAACATCGAAGAAAAAAATAGTTTCGAAAAGTTCAATTTTTGAGCTGTCTGGTGTGACATAAAGCATTAGTTGGTGCTGTACCAATCCCGTTTGACCCCCCCCCCCCCCGCACACGTATTGCCTAAATATGGTGAAAAACACATAAATACCGCCTAAAACATGCTTCACATACCTTGGATGGTCATTATAGGTGATTAGGGTATGAAAAGGTAAGTTTCGAAAACTTCGATTTTTGAGCTCCCCGCGGTAAAAGCTGCATTAGCACGTTGTGTACCAATCCCTTGGGAGCCCCTCCCCCCCCCCCCCGGCACGCGATACCCAAATAACGTGAAAAACACGCAAAAACAACCTAAAAAATGGTTTACATACTTTGGATGGTCATTATAGGTGATTACAGTATCAAAGAAATCAACTTTGGAAACTTCGACTTTTGAGCTGTCCAAGGTGAAAAATTGCATTAGCAGGTTGTGTACCAATCCCTTGTTAGCCCCCCACCCCCCTCGCCCCCATTACCCAAATATGGTGAAAGACACGTAAATACTGCCTAAAACATGCTTTACATACCCTGGATGGTCATTGTAGGTTATTAGGGTATCAAAAAATAAAGTTCCAAAACTTCGATTTTCAAGCTGCCCACGGTGAAAAATTGCATCGATAGGTTGTGTAGCAATCCCTTGTTAGCCCCCCCCCCCCCCCCCGCGCACCCAATACCCAAATAATGTGAAAAAACACGCAAATACAGCACAAAACATGCTTTCCATGCCTTGGATGGTCATTATAGGTGATCATAATATGGAAAAAAAAAGGAGTTTTGAAAACTTCGACTTTGGAGCTCTCCAAGGTGAAAAACTGCATTAGGAGGTTGTGCACCGCGCCGTTCACTCATGTAAGCCATTATTTATGGAAACAATCATTTCGCATCTTTGGCACAGGCTTTGACCGGCCCCCAGCAAGGCTATAGACTACAAGAAACGTCCTTGTGCATCCTAGCAGGCACATACTATCACCAACATCCCCACTCATACCCCTCAGAGTAGGTAGCACGGGGTCACCAAGGTTGCCCAAATCGCCAACATAGCAAAAATGGCTGAAAACTGCATAAACTGCACGAGCGCTGGTCCCAGTCCGCCCCATACAAACCCCATGGAGTCGGGACCCGGAAACACTTTTTCGTCTCGAAGTCGAAAAAAACCCAGAAAATGCATGATTTTTGACCAAAAAATGGGTGGGGGTCGTTTTTCGATATTCTTCCCCCCCCCCCCAAGCCCCCCCCCCCACCCACCTCCCTCAAAAGCTCAAAAAAGTGGGTTTTTAAGTGCGGGGTCTAGGGGGATCCGGACCAAAACTCATCGCGGGATGCGTTTATTGGACAAAATAACGATTTTAAAAGGGGCTAAACGAAGGATTCAACCCCTTGAGGTAGGGTACGCGAATAGCCCCAAAAGGCCCAGAAGGGGGGGTATGTGGCCTTTTCCCCTATATATGGGCCTGTGTGGCTTTCATCTAACAACCTCTACCACGTGAGTTTGATTTTTGAGCTATCCCGGGTGAAAAGCTACATGAGCAGCTTGTGTACCGATCCCTTGGGACCCCCCCCTTCGCGCCCGATACCCAAATAAGGTGAAAAACACGTATATATTGCCTAAAACATGGTTTACATACCTTGGATGATCATTATAGGTGATCACAATATCAAAGGAAAAGGTTTCCAAAACTTCGATTTTTAAGCTGTCCAATGCGAAAATAGCATTAGTAGGTGGTGTACCAAACTCCTTTGACCCCCCTGTGTGACATTCCGTCTGGTTGTTGCTCCTTTACGGGGCCCTAGACGGTCACCCATTCTTCCCTTCGCATGTTGCGTCGGGTCGCTGTTTTCTGTCGGCCGCTGCGGCCGGTGCTCTTGCTGGTGTCGTTTCCGCGTTTGCGGAGCCCAGTAGTTGGTGTGCTGGGACTGTGCTGAATGTGGCATGGTGTGCCGTTTGCGTGTCAGCGGCGCCCAATAATTGGCGTATTGAGGATGTGCTGGTTGTTGCCGGGGTCGTGTGACTGTTTTTGCTGTCCACACACCTCTGTCCACACGCCGTCCATAGCCTGCCTCGCTGTGTTTCTGTGCGGCTGTGCGCCCCCCTCCCCCACGCGCAACCCAATGCCCAAATAAGGTGAAAAACGCGTAAATGTTGCCTCAAACATTCTTTACATACCTTGGATGGTCATTATAGGTGATCACAATGTCAAAAAAAAGTTTCGAAAACTCGGATCCCTTGGAAGCGCCCCCCCCCCCCCCGCGCCCGCCCAATACGCAAATAAGGTGAAACACACAAAATTCCTGCCTAAAATGTGCTTTACATGCCTTGCGATGGTCATTAGAGGTGATCACAATATAAAAAAATCAGTTTCAAAAACTTCGATTTTTGGGCTGTCCAAGGTGAAGAACCGCATTAACAGGTTGTGCACCAATCCCTTGGGAACCGCCCCCCCCCCCTTCCCACAGCCCAATCCCCAAATAAGGTGAAAAACATGTAAATAAAGCCTAAAATGTGCTTTACATACCTTGGATGATCATTTTAGGTGATCACAATATCAAAAAGATAACTTTCTAAAACTTCGATTTTTGAGCTATCCAAGGTTAAAAATGCATGAGCAGGTTGTGCACCGGCCCATTCACTGATGTTAGCCATTATTGGTGGAAACACTCATTTCGCGTCTCCAGCACAGTTTTTGACTAGCCCTCGGCAACAAACTGTAAGAAACGCCCTTTTGTATCCTAGTAGGCACATACTGTCACGAACATCCCCACTCATACCCCTTAGAGTGGGTAGCAAGGGGTCACCGAGGTTGCCGAAACCGCCAACATAAAGCTGAAATGTGCATAAAGTACACGAGCGTTCGTCCCATTCCGCCCCTTACAAACCCCATGGAGTCGGGACTCGGAAACACTTTTTTGGCTCAAAATCGAAAAAAACCCAGAACATGCATGATTTTCGACCCCAAAATGGGGGGGGGGGGGTTTCGACATTTTTGACCCCCCCCTAATAGCCCCTACCCCCCTCCCGCAAAAGCTCAAAGAAGTGGGTTTCAATTGGGTGGGTCAAGGGGAGTCTGGATCATAAACACATTGGGTGATGCCTTTATTGGAGAAAATAATGATTTTACAAGGGGTTAAACCAACAGTTCCACCCCTTGAGCTAGGGTACACAAATAGGCACCAAAAAGGCCTAAAAAGAGGGGTATGTGGCGATATCCCTTATATACGGGCCGGTGTGGCTTTTATCTAACAAACTCTGTGAGATGACTTCGATTTTTGAGATGTCCATGGTGAAAACCTGCACAAGCAGCTGGCGCAAGAGTCCCTTCGGAGACCCCCCCCCCCCAAATGCATTACCCAAATGGGGTGAAAGACACATAAATGCTGCCTAAAACCTACTTTACACAGCTTGTATGCGCATTGTGAGTGGCCACGATATCAGAAAAATAAGTTTCAGACACCTCGACTTTTGAGCTGCATAAGGTGAAAAACTGCAGAAGCAGGTTGTGTGTGTACCACTCCATGCACACATGCAGGCCATTAATGGTGGAAATGGTGATGTTGTGTCCCTCACACGGCCCCTGACGGGCTCCACGCAAGGCTAGAGACCGCAAAAAAAGTCCTTTCGTATCCCAGCTGTCAAAACATCCCCACTTGCACCCCTGAGAGTGGACCACATGCGGTCAATGAGGTCACAAAAAAAAACCAACATCACAAAAATGTAAAAAAATTGCGTAAACCGCATAAACGGTCATTTTGCATCTTTTACACTGGCCATGACCAGGCCTAGGGAAGGCTACATGCCGCAAGAAACGTCCTTTTGTGTCCTACTAGGCATACACTATCATAATCTCTAGATGTGCACCCCTCACAATGGGTAGCACGGGGTCACCAAGGTCGCAAAGACAGCCGACAAAGCAAAAGTGGGTGAAAAGTGCATAAATTGCACTAGCCGTCATCCCACTACACTCCATACAAACCCGATGGAGCCGGGAGCCGAAAGGACTTTTTCGGCTCAAAATAAAAAACCATAGATTAATGATTTTCGACCCAAAAAAGGAGGGATACTTTTTTGACCCCCCCCCTTCTCATGACGGCTCAAAATAGTGGGTTTCAAGTGGGGGGGGGGGGGTCTAGGGGGCGCCCGGACCAAAAACTCATGGGGGGATACGTGTATTGGACGCAATAATGGTTTTACAATGGGTTAAACAAAAAATTCCACCCCTCGGGGTGGGGAATGTGAATAGGCCCCAAAATACCCAAAATGGGCGGGTATGTGGCAGTTTCCCATGTTTATGGGCCTCCTAGCTTTGATCTTACAACCTTTGTGAGGTGATTTGAGGGTTCATATATGAAGATGAAGGGATTGAGGGACAAGGTGTAGTTTACTATCCACTAGGTTTTTTAGGAGGGGGGAACTGCGTGTAGGGCAGCCCGGGCCACACATGGTGGGGGCCAACGGTGGGTCCACCAAGGTGGGTCCCTGGGGCAAAAAAAGATTTCTCCCAAAGTTGGTCTTAGACCACTTGGGATGCTCAAACAAGTGTTTTCGGCCCATTTCAACCCGTAGTGCAGCGTAGTGCAGCCCATGGAAAATCACGAAATGCATTGAAAATGGGAAGTTTTGGGAACAAGAATGCTTCGAAAATGGTTCAAAAATGTGTTTTGCCAGAAAAGATGTTGGAGCACTTTGGATGCTCCAGGAATTGTTTTTGGCCTACTTTGAGCCGGTGGTGACGCATTTTGGCCCATGGAAAATCCCAAA
This sequence comes from Eutreptiella sp. 'Long Island Sound 2002', assembly GCA_964036045.1. NCBI lineage: Eukaryota > Euglenozoa > Euglenophyceae > Eutreptiales > Eutreptiaceae > Eutreptiella > Eutreptiella sp. 'Long Island Sound 2002'. Next base: position 115,009,967 of record OZ038380.1, on the reverse strand, counting down.
AAGTCTTGAAAATGGGCCGTTTTGCGACCAAAATCGGGCCCAAAACGGCCCGTTTTCAAGGCATTTGGGGATTTTTGGAGGGCCAAACCGTGTCACCACTGGCTTAACACGTGCCAAAAACACTTGTTTGAGCATACCAAATGGTCCAGCATTAATTTCGGAAAATGTGTTTTTGGGCCAAATGTGAGGTGTATTCGTTAGCAACAATTATGTGGACGTACAGATTATTGACTCATGGAATACCTTAGATTATTGAGACGTTTAAAATTGCTTTTTGAGTATTGCCCCCCCCCCCCCAAAAAAAAAATACAACACACGGCTCCACCAAGTGATCACTAGTACGGGCTTAGGCAACTTGTTGAGCGATTCTAAGGGTTGGCAACCAAAAAAGTGGGGGGTTGTGGGTGGACTAGGAGCCCTCGGAATTTGGTTGGGAGGCACGTAACCCAACATACGCCCGGTTCTTGATTTTGGGGCTTTGGGGCTGGTTGACACCAACGGCGCACATTTCGGCCATTTTTAGCCATATTTCGGCCGATTCTTGGACATGTCGTGGAGTTACAGGGCAACAAAGGGCTCTTGTCACGAGGAAGTCAAGGCGCACGTGGAGCTTATGAACCGTTTTCCGTTGGTGGTCCATTTTGAAAGGGTTCTAGGACCGCTTGGTTGAGCCGGAGGGCAGCCTGGGCCGCAAACGCTGGGTGCCAACGGTGGGTCTACCGGCGTCCCCGGGGCGAAAAAAAAGGGTTTTTTCAAAGTTGCGCCTCGACCACTTGGGGTGTTCAAACAAGTGTTTTTAGCCCTTTTTGAGCCCGTGGTAGCGCAATTTGGCCCACGGAAAATCCCCAAATGCCTTGAAATGGGACGTTTTGGGGCCAATAATGGGTTGAAAATGGGTCAATTGTTGTTGTTGTTAGCTAACATTAAGGGGGGAGGGGTGTGGTTAGAGGGGTGTGGTTAGATATATATACACATATATATATGTATATATATGTCCGAAAACCTTGGGGGGGGATCATTGATGGTTTTGGTGGATTTTTGCCAGTGTTGGCCTTTTTCCCGTTGCTACGTGTCTCGTAGGGGGGGGGGTATATTATACCTTTTGAAATGGCCTTGAAAAGGGCTTTTCGGAGATGTATGGGTTGGGGGGGGGGGGGGGGTAGGTGACCATATTTTTGAGAAATTCGGCCGGGACTGTCCGAGGTTCGAGGGTTTTCAGCAGCTCCACGCAGGGTTCTGCTGCCCTGTTTTGGCGTGCCGTACAGCGTCGGTTGATTTTACGGAGCATGGTGTTCCGGAAGGGGGGGTGTATTGTACCTTTTCGGAACAATGCTGGAAAGGGCTTTTCAGAGATGTATGGGTTGGAGTGGGGTTGGGGACGATATGTTTGACAAATTGTGCTGGGATGGTCACGGGTTGTGTCGCGTTTGGATTTGTCAATCTCTAGGCACCAAGAACATGCAACAAACAGAAAAAAGGCAGGAATAGCCGCAACATACCATTAGACCACACCCCAACACCTTCAAAAATGGATTCCCCGCCCCCAAAATAGGGGGGGGGGTGCCTAACCCCCCAAAAACCTACAAAAAAAGGTGCCGGTGACGTGGATATTGCAATTTTGGCCCCTGTCACCAGCGTGGCACTAGCAGCCGAAAATGGCCAAAATTTCAACAAAATCCAGATTTTCTCAAACATATCGTCAAACCGTGAGCTGAAAACTTCAGAAATGAACCAGGCCCCTCAAAATAGGGGGGGGGGGTACCCTCAACACCGCATAATTCTCGAAAAATACAACCGCCCCGGACCCGAAACCATCAAAACCACCGAAAAGGGCCAATGACCCCCCTCCCCTAGGTTTTCGGACACACACACACACACACACACACACACACACACACACACATATATATATATATATATATATGTATATATATATATATATATATATACACACATATATATATATATATATATATACATATATATATATATATATATATATATATGTATGTATATATGTATATATATATATATATATATATATGTATATATGTATATATATATATATATATATATATATATATATATATATATATATATATATATATGTATCCTCCAATCTACACCCCTGTATCCTCCAATCTACACCCCTCTCCCAACTATAGGTGGCTCCACCACACGGCTCTAAGGTAAGTGCGAAGGGCACAAAGTGGTGCATACATGTGGTGGAAGGGGCTAAACTCGGTCAAAACGGGCTCAAAGCGGGCTAAAAACACTTGTTTGAGCATCCCAAATGGTCCGGGATCACTTTTGGAAAAACGCGGTTTTGACCCATTTTTGACCCATTGTTGGTCCCAAAATGGCCCATTTTCAAGGCATTTTGGGAGTTTCCAGGAGACAAAGCCCGTCCCCACGGGCTCAAAATGGGCTAAAACCACTTGTGTGAGCATCATAAATGGTCCAGGATCATTTTTGGAAAAGCGCGTTTTTGACCCATCTTTGACCCATTGTTGGTCCCAAAACGGCCCATTTTCAAGGCATTTTGGGATTTTCCATGGCCCAAAACGCGCCACCACGGGCTCAAAACGGCCTAAAAACACTTGTTTGAGCAATCCAAGCCGTCTAGGAACAACTTTGGAAAAAAAAAATTTTTCGCCCTGGGGACCCTGGTGGACCCACCGTTGGCCCCCACTGTGCGTGGGCTGGCCGGCCCTCCGGCTGCACCAAGTGACCACTGGTACGGGGGTCTACGTGTCTCGTTGGGCGATTCTGAGGCTTGGAAACCATAAAAAGTGGGGGGCTGCGGGTGGACTAGGTGCCCTCGGAATTGGTTTTTGAGCCACGTAGCCCAAGATACGGCCCGTTCTTGGTTTCGGGGTGCTGGTGCACATTGCGCAGTTTTTGGGACTTTTTGGCGCCTTTTTGGGCCATTTCTCGGACATATCGTGGAGTTAGAGGGCACCAAAGGTCCCTTGGTCGCGAGAAAGGCAAGCCACACGTGCAGTGTAGCACCCGTTTGCCTTCGTTTGGCTGTTTTGAACCCTTACTAGGGCTGTTTTGGGCGAAAATTGGCTGTTTTTGGCCCAAAACTGCGCAGATTTGGGAGGGCACCTACCGACTTGGCGCCCCCGCCCCGGGCCGCCACCGGTGAGTTTTTGGCTCAAAACTTGGATTTGGCAAGGCCACCACCTAGGCTCTGGGATGGCTAAAGTAGAGTCAAGTCCAAGGCGATGGGAAGGTGCAGTGGCCAAAACGGAATGGTGACGTGTTGTTGTTGTTGTTGTTGTTGCTTGCTTGTTAGCTAAATTTAAGGGGAGAGGGGTGTAGTAATATATATACATATATATAACCACACCCGTCTCCGCAACTCTAGGAGGTTCCACCATACGTCTCTAAGGTACGTGCGATGGGTACAGCTTGGTGCATACACGTGGCGAAAGGGGCTAAACTCAATGAAACGGGCTCAAAATGGACTAATTCCATTTGTTTGTGCGCCCCCAATGGTCCAGGGTCACTTTTGGGAAAATGCGGTTTTGACCGATGTTCACCCATTTTTGCTCCCAAAACGGCCCCTTTTCAAGGCATTTTGGGATTTTCCATAGGCCAAAACGCTTCACCACAGGCCGAAAACGGGCTAAAAACACTTGTTTGAGCATCCCAAAGGGTCCAAGATGACTGTTTGGAAAAACACAATTGTGACCCATTTTTGACCCAATTTTGACCCAAATTTGGTCCCAAATCGGCCCATTTTCAAGGCATTTTGGCCTTTTCCATGGCCCAAAACGCGCCACCAGGGGTTCAAAACGGCTTAAAAAAAACTCATTTGAGCACCCCAAGTGGTCGAGGAACACCTTTGGAAAAAATGATTCTTTTGCCCTGGGGACCTGGTGCACCCACCGTTGGCCCCCGCCGTGCGCGGGCCGAGCTGCCCTCCGGCTCCACCAAGTGAGCACTAGTACAAGGGTCTCCGTGGCTCGTTGGGCGATTCTAAGGCTTGGAAGCCACAAAAAGTGGGGGGTTGCGGGTGGAATGGGTGCCCTCGGAATTCGATTTTGAGCAACATAGCCAACGAATACGGCCCGTTCTTGGTTTCGGGCCAGTTTGACACAAATAGCGCACATTTAGCCCATTTTTGGCCATTTTTGGGCCGTTTCTTAGACATACCGTGGAGCTAGAGGCCAAGAAAGGGCTCTTTGTCACGGGGCAATCGAGGCGCACGTGTAGTGTAGCAACTATTTGCCTTCGTTTGGCCGTTTTGAGTGGGTTTCGGGGCCGTTTTACGCGAAAAATGGCTACTTTTGGCCCAAAACTGCGCAGATTTGGTAGGGCACCTGCTGACTTGGCGCCCCCGCCCCGGGGCACCAGCCGTGAGTTTTGGGCTCGAAACTTGGATTTGGCAAGGCCATCACCTAGGCTCTAGGATGGCTAGAATAGAGTAGAGCCCGGAGCGATGAGGCCGAGCATTGGCCAAAACGGAAAGGAGAAGTGCTTGTTGCTTGCTTGTTGCTTGCTTGCTTGCTTGTTAGCCAGATTTAAGGGGAGAGGGGTGTAGTAATATATATGATGTCGTTGTTGTTGTTGTTGGTTGTTAGCTAAATTTAAGGGGAGAGGGGTGTAGTAATACATACCTATGCTCTAATCTACACCCCTCTCCCCTACTCTAGGTGGCTCCACCATAGGGCTCTAAGGTACATGCAAAGGGTGCAACTTGATGCATACATGTGGCGGAAGGCGCTAAACTCGGTCAAAACGGGCTCAAAATGGGCTCCTTTACTTGTTCGTGCACCCCTAATGGTCCTAAATCACTTTTGGAGAAATGCAGTTTTGACCCTTTTTCACCCAATTTCGGTCCAAACACGGCCCATTTTCAAGGCATTTTGGGATTTTCCATGCGCCAAAACGCGTCACCACGGGCTCAAAATGGGCTAAAAGCACTTCATTGAGCATCCCACACGGTCTAGGATCACTTTTGGAAAAATGCATTTTTGACCCATTTTTGACCCAATTTCTGTCCCAACACGGCCCATCTTCAAGGCATTTTGGGATTTTCCATCGGCCAAAAACGCGTCACCACAGGCTCAAAACGGGCTAAAAACACTTGTTTGAGCATTCCAAGTGGTCGAGGAACAACTTAAAAATTTTTTTCGCCCCGGGCACCCTCGTGGACCCACCGTTGGCAGCCACCGTGCGCGGGCCAGGCTGCCCTCCGGATCCACCAAGTGACCACGTGTACGGGGTCTAGGCGTCTCGTTGGGCGATTCGGAGGCTTGGAAAGCAAAAAAAATGGGGGTTGCCGGTGGGCTAGTTGCCCTCGGAATTTGGTTTTGAAGCACGTAGCCCAAGATACGGCCCGTTCTCCGTTTTGGGGCTGTTTGACACAAACTACGTGCGATCCGGGCCATTTTCAGCCTTTTGTGGGCCGTTCCTCGGACATATCGCGGAGTTAGAGGGCTAGAGTAGAGTAGAGCCCGAAGCAATGAGGCCGAGCAACGGCCAAAACGGAAAGGGGAAGTGCTTGTTTGCGTGCTTGTTGCTTGCTTGTTGCTAGCTTGTTAGCTAGATTTAAGGGGAGAGGGGTGTAGTATATATATTACTACACCCCTCTCCCCTTAAATTTAGCTAACAAGCAACAACAACAACAACAACAACAACAACAACAAGCACTTCTCCGTGCCGTTTTGGCCATTGCTCAGTCCCAACGCTTCGGATCTTTTGCCCATGTAGCCATCTTGGAGCCTAGGTGGTGGCCTTGCCAAATCCAAGTTTTGAGCCAGAAACTCACCAGTGGCGGCCCGGGGCGGTGGCGCCAAGTCGGGAGGTGCCCTCCCAAATCTGCGCAGTTTTGGGCCAAAAACCGCCAGTGTTCGCCCAAAACAGCCCTAGTACGGTTTCAAAACAGCCAAACGAAGGGAAACGGGTGCTACACTCCACGTGCGGCTTGACTTTCTCGTGACCAAGGGACCTTTGGTGCCCGCTAACTCCACGATATGTCCGAGAAACGGCCCAAAAAGGCGCCAAAAAGCCCCAAAAACTGCGCAATGTGCACCAACATCCCGAAACCAAGAACGGGCCGTATCTTGGGCTACGTGGCTCAAATACGAATTCCGAGGGCACCTAGTCCACCCGCAACCCCCCACTTTTTGTGGTTTCCAAGCCTCAGAATCGCCCAACGAGACACGTAGACCCCCGTACTAGTGGTCACTTGGTGCAGCCAAGGGCCGCCCAGCCCACGCACAGTGGGGGCCAATGGTGGGTCCACCAGGGTCCCCAGGGCGAAAAAAATCATTTTTTCCAAAGTTGTTACTAGACCACTTGGGATGCTCAAACAAGTGTTTTTAGGCCGTTTTGAGCCCGTGGTGGCGCGTTTTGGGCCATTGAAAATCCCAAAATGCCTTGAAAATGGGCCGTTTTGGGACCAACAATGGGTCAAAAATGGGTCAAAAACGTGTATTTCCAAAAATGATCCTGGACCATTTGGGATGCTCAAACAAATGTTTTTAGCCCATTTTGAGCCCGTTTTGACCGAGTTTCGCCCCTTCCACCACGTGTATGCACCACTTTGTGCCCTTCGCACGTACCTTAGAGCCGTGTGGTGGAGCCACCTAGAGTTGGGAGAGGGGTGTAGATTGGAGGAGATATATATATATATATATATATATATATATATTACTACACCCCTCTCCCCTTAAATTTAGCTAACAAGCAACAAGCAACAACAACAACAACAACAACAACAACAAGCACGTCACCATTCCGTTTTGGCCATTGCACCTTCCAACGCCTCAGGCTTGACTCTACCTTAGCCATCCTAGAGCCTAGGTGGTGGTCTTGGCAAATCCAAGTTTTGAGCCAGAAACTCACCGGTGGCGGCCCGGGGCGGGTGCGCCAAGTCGGGAGGTGCCCTCCGAAATCTGTGCAACTTTGGGCCAAAAACAGCCATTTTTCGCCCAAAACAGCCCTAGTAAGGGTTCAAAACAGCCAAACGAAGGCAAACGGCCGCTACAGTGCACGTGCGGCTTGACTTTCTCGTGACCAAGGGACCTTCGGCGCCCTCTAACCCCACGATATGTCCGAGAACTGGCCCAAAAAGGCGCCAAAAAGCCCCTAAAACTGCGCATTGTGCACCAACATCCCGAAACCAAGAACGGGCCGTATCTTGGGCTACGTGGCTCAAATACGAATTCCGAGGGCACCTAGTCCACCCGCAGCCCCCCACTTTTTATGGTTTCCAAGCCTCAGAATCGCCCAACGAGACACGTAGACCCCCGTACCAGCGGTCACTTGGTGCAGCCGGAGGGCCGGCCAGCCCACGCACAGTGGGGGCCAACGGTGGGTCCACCAAGGTCCCCGGGGCGAAAAAAATAATTTTTTCCAAAGTTGTTCCTAGACGGCTTGGGATGCTCAAACAAGTGTTTTTAGGCCGTTTTGAGCCCGTGGTGGCGCGTTTTGGGCCATGGAAAATCCCAAAATGCCTTGAAAATGGGCCGTTGGGGGACCAACAATGGGTCAAAAATGGGTCAAAAACGCATTTTTCCAAAAATGATCCTGGACCATTTATGATGCTCAAACAAGTGGTTTTAGCCCATTTTGAGCCCGTGGTGACGGGTTTTGGCCCATGGAAAATTTCAAAATGCCTTGAAAATGGGCCATTTTGGGACCAAAAAGGGGTCAAAAATGGGTCAAAAACGCGTTTTTCCAAAAGTGATCCCGGACCATTTGAGATGCTCAAACAAGTGTTTTTAGCCCGTTTTGAGCCCGTTTTGACGCAGTTTAGCCCCTTCCACCACATGTATGCACCACTTTGTGCCCTTCGCACGTACCTTAGAGCCGTGTGGTGGAGCCACCTAGAGTTGGGAGAGGGGTGTAGGTTGGAGAATATATATATATATATATATATATATATATATATATATATATATATATATATATATATATATATATATATATATATATATATATATATATATATATATATATACATATATATATATATATATATATATATATATATATATATATATATATATATATATATATATATATATATATATATATATATATATATATATATATATATATATAGTCATAGTCATAGTCATAACCACTTATCATGCCGTCTACTGGAGTTACCGGGCATCTCGCGCCGACAGGTGGTTCCTGCCTCGCTCGATCCCGTGGGTCCCAGGGCTGCCTGAGGTGGCCCACAGCATGACGGAGGACCCAGAGGACCGGGGATACCGGTCAACCAGGCTTTGCGGGCAGTGGCAACTGCAAAGCGTTAGCATTAGCAAAGGCGACGGACGCTGGCCCGTTTGTTCGCCGGGGGTAAGGGGGCAAGGCAAAGCAGCGCAGCAGCATCGCAACAAGCAGAAAGCAAGGGCTTCTCTGTCCGTCGCAAAGCAGCAACCAAGGAACAAAGCAGCACGCATGCGGCGAAGCGAGAGCTGACCCTCCGTCGTTCGCGTACCCCCGCCACCGTGGAGACATCCATCACTCATGACCCCATGGAATCCATTGCCGTCTGCGTCCTCGAAACTGCCCACCACCCCTGACTCCACGTATCCCTCTGCCAGCACGCAATAGCCCGTATGTGCATAGCCGGGATTTCTGGGAGGCTCCAGCCTAGCCTGGCCCTCAGCTTTCATCGCCCCCATGTCTCCACAATGTACGCCACTGTCCCACCGCATCAGTCCCCTAGTATAGTACTGAAACACGGTATCAATTCCACGTCCCCGTGGCCCTGAGCTGCCCCCACACCCCAGATATATACCATGCTGGCACCCCATGTCAGGGGCCAGCGCCCAATCTGCATCGAGGTATCCACTTGCCCACATATAATATATCTTGAGGGTCTACAGGGGGGGACGCCGGCCGCTACGCGACGGGAGTGGCGCAACCCGTGAATATCGCTGGCTGGGATTCGGGCTGGTGGGTGCCGTAGCTTGGTTATCGACCCCCTGTAGGGGTACCCACCAGAGGCTCGCCCCGGGCCGTGGTAACCAGGTGCACCTCATCTGGCCCACATACATTGCCCTGGCGCCTACCCTTGACCCTTACCTGCACTGATTGGCCAGCTTCCGTGGTTGCGCCTCTTCCGCCACAGCAGCGGCCAGGCCGCAGGTTCGGCCCCCACCGACGACGTGGCGAGCCTACTTATAGCATTGGCCCGCGCGTCACCCCCCGGACCACTCAGCATGCCGCTCCTCTGCCCTCCTCGCCTCTAGCCGACCGGACTGGCGCCCCCCAGGGGTAAGCGGTTATAGTGGTGAGGCGACTGCATACTCTTCGCTACGACGCCGCGCAGTACCGCCGTTGCCACGCCGACGCCACCTGCGAGCCGCCACGACACGCACCACCGCAACCACAAAGCCATGGTCAGAGGTTAGACTATGTACATGCCCGCAGGCACGGTCCCTCTAGTTTGTTAACGCGGCCAGGGGATGCCCCCGCGCTCCCCCTGAGTTGTTAGAGGGGTCAGGGGGACACCCCTGTACCGCCATGCATCCCCGTGCTCCCCCACTGTACGGTTCCCCAGTACCGCCGCGTTCCCCCACCGTACGGACCCCAGTACCGCCGCGTACCCCCACCATACGGTCCCCAGTACCGCCGCGTACACCCCCACGATGCCAGTACACCATCATCTGGAACTTCCCCGCTGCTCCCCCACTGTACGGTTCCCCAGTACCACCGCGTACCCCCACCGTACGGATCCCAGTACCGCCGCGTTTACCCCCAAGACTCCAGTACGCCGCCACCTGGAACTCCACGTGCCCCCCTTGAGTGCTCCTCCCAGGCTGCCACGCCGTCTCCACGACGCCCGCCATACTGTCCCCCTGACGACCCCACTGTCATATCCTTCCACGCACACATCTTCGCCTCGTCGCCGCTCCCGGGGCCTGCAGGCTGGCCCCGCAACCCCGTGTAACACTCCCAGGGGGCGCCGCAACGCTGTAACCCCCAGACAACTCCGTGCACCCCCGGTGTATCCCGAGCAACCACTCCCAATACTGCCGTAGCCGGGCCGCCAGTAGAGACCCCGGTGCCATGGGAATACCCTATAGGGGTTTGGGCCTTATTACCCTGGTCGGGACGACCCATGACACCTCACTGTTGTATGCGGCGACCCGGGGCAGGCGGGTGAAGCATCCCTGTCCGACCCTCATGCACGGGGGCAGTACGGCTCACCATCAGGCCGGCACGACGTGTCACATCGCGTTGGCCGTCATACGCCGCCTGCCAGTACCGCACAATCAGGCCGCGAAGGCACTGCTTCTCAGGCGCTACCCCCTCCGCTGCGTCCAGCGTAGGGACGGTAGCTGGTGCACCCACAATTCCCAACCCCATCAACCTGCACCCCCGGCCCCCACCACGCCGTCACCATTTCCTCCGCGATGCCACAACCAGAGTATCCGTGAGTCGCCCTCCAGAGCCGCCCACCACAGCATCAGGGGCAGGGCCGCAGACGGCGCTCCAGGGCACCGTACCCCTTCCACCCGGACGCTCTTCAGGCCATCCTGGATAGTCTTCCAGGCACTTGAGGACATCTGTCCAGAGTGCCGCAGTGCCCACCTCGCCTTAGGCCACCCCCTATCGGCACGCTCCTTACATGTCCCGCACAGCGGGGCGGAGGCACACTGATGAACCCAAACTGACACCGTTTCCCCGCACCCGTGGCATCGCTGCGGAAGCACAAACCGCGATGGAACGCAGCTACCATCACAACACTGCGACCACAGGTCCTGCCACACATCGCAGCACGCGTCCTGGAGCCCGAGCAAAGCCCTCGCCAGCGTGCGTGCTGTGGCACAACTGAGGAGGCTGCGCCTCGCTTCCTCCCACGTGGACATCGGGCGGAGTATCGGTCGCCCGTCGGGCATCACCGGCAGGCTCTCAAGCTGCCGGGGCCACCGCGCCACTTTGGGGCTGCGCGCGCCATGCGCCAGGAGCTCCCAACCGTAGTCACGTAAGACCTCCCCGATGACATCAACCCCGTCCTGCTCCGGGCCCCTGGCGGAAGCCAGAACCAAGCGTTGTCCTCCCGCCCGAGCCTCAATGACCGCCTCGAGGCCCAGGGTGTCAAGGGTGTGACGGGCATCGGCAGCCACGTGGTCGTCCCCTTCTGGCAGGGAGAACATGGCCTCCGTGACGTGGCCCTGCGCGTCGTTGCCCTGTACCCGTGCCAGCTGCTTGGAGCCCACTAACACTGCCATGGACCGCTGCTCCGTGACCGCTGGTACGGCTCGTCGCAGCTGCCGGTCATACAGCCACAACGTACCCACGTCAAGTACGACAGCCACCGCCAGGATTGGGAGACTGCACAGAGGTTGCTGAAGGACCGGCAGCACCTCGCGAGGCCAGCCCATGACGTTTCCCACAGCCGGATGGTTGGCGTACACCTGAAGCCAGGGATCACTCTGGCCGTCAGGGCTTCTCACCTGGGTACCACGCACCTGGGCCCACGACTGCGCCGACACCACGCGGGACCACTCCCTGAATGCCGTGATGTCCCGCGCCACCCAGGAACCAATCCACTGGTCGAAGGCCTGCGCCACCGCCGCCATCCAGTGAGGGAACAAGGACAGGGCCTCGTCATGGGCGATGCACGACCGCGACACCAGCCGTGCGTGCAGCGGTGCCCTCTGAAAGGTTGCCCGCAGGTCGCCGGGGAGGCCGGCAAACGGGTTCCACGGCGGACGCTGCAGGATCCTCCCTGCCGGCGGGCAGAAGGGTGTGTCACCGCGCAAGAACGCGTATACCGCTCTCCTGCGATCTTGCATTGGCAGCTGCATGATCTGGGTGAGCCGATGGTTCCTGCGGGCATACACATCTTCCCCAATCTGGACCATGTCCTCCACAAAGAGCCTGGCCTTGGCAGGGCCCCGGGACGACGCCGCTCGCACCGCAGCGAACAGCCGCTTCAGGTCCCCGGGGACGACACCCGCCATCAGGGATTCCGTCCACCTGCAGCCGTGCTCCCTCCACGCCACGAACTCCACCACCCCGTCCATCAGGGGTAGCTCCGCCGTGAACTCCTCCACACGCCTGCACAGGAGCCCAGCCACCTCTTCGTCCCGCGCACACAGTAGGCGCATGTGGCCAATGTCCTCCTCCGGCCCCCCACAGAAGATACAGGGGTGGGCTGGTATTGCCATACGCGTGAGCTTCTGTCTCCACCGTCGCATGACCTGCATGGTGGACAAGCGACCGTCACGTGCCCGCAGCATATTCCTGTGCGTTGGGCCGTGGTGTACAGCTCCCAGGGGCACCGCCTCGCAGGCGCCAGCCAGTGGCGTGTGCGCCCTGGTGCGAGCCGCTAGCGAACGCCACTCCATCTCCCGGACTTGCTGAAGGGCTTGCATGGATGGCACACGCGGCTCGAGCTCACCAATATCCCCCGGCACCAAGAGGACGGCGTGCTCCTTTGGCAGGACAAGATGGACAGGCGGGGCCATTGCACGGGCCGCGGCAGAGTCCGGTGCCTCGAGCGGGACCGCCGCTAAGTGCGAGCTCTGCCTCACCACCCAGTGGTGCGGCCCCCCAACTCGGCGCGGCAGCCGCCGCAGCCACTCCACTATCCAGCTCAGTGCGTGCTGATTGACCAGATGTGATGTCGGCCCCTTGATGCCACGGTACAGGGCCTCCTGTGCCCTGCGGAGATGCGCTCCTATGACGGACGCATCCACCACGTGTACCGTGCACGCTGACGGGGGCGTGTGCAACAAGTACGCCGCCGCGCCAATGATCTCTGCCTCCGGGACCGTGCCGTAGATGGCACCCGTCCACGTGGGGATTCCGTGGCTGGCCACCGCCACGTTTGTGGCGTCGTCTCCCTGGGGCGACGCGTCAGACGATGTGACTTTAGTCGCCACCAGCACCCAGCAGTACCGGTGGGGCTCCAGCCATGCCACGTCGGAGTGGGGGCTCTGCACCACCTTTCCCAGGGACGCCGCACTGGAGGCCGTGAGCTCCGGGGACAGGACCACCCTCGGTCGATACACCGCATGCGGTCTCCAGGCCAGGTCACATCCGCAGACTGACTTGATGGCGTCCAGGGCGGTGGTATACTCCGCTCCCCAAACTGTTGCGGAGCAGGAAGGCTGGTATACCACCACAGACCCCTGCTCCACTGCGCCGCCATCACGCAACGACGTGACGGCGACGTGCGGATCGTGTGGCACGTTGGACATCCGGACCACTTCCGGGACCGAGTACTCATCCGGATCCGGGATTGGGCCCGCCGGCAGCAGAAGAACAATTGCCCACTGGCTGCACTTGTGCACCGCCGCGCACGCCATGGAAAACGCTGGCTGCCCGTGCACAACCAACAGTGGTGGCGGGCTTATGCCGCCCCCGGCGTGAGGAGTGAGCAGGGGGACGGACGCCGGATCGTCTTGCTGTTGGTAGCCCTCAAAGACGTCCCCCAACAGAAACAGGAGGGCGGCTAGCGGGACGAACGGCATGGACAGCCCCGGGTTGGCCGGGTCCCATCCTTCCTCCGTGTATCCGCCCACCACATACACGTCCCCCGCAGCGGACTGCCTATTGCGTTTGCTGGCCTTCTTTCGGCGCACCGGGTGTATTAGCCGGTGAGTCAACGGACCGGGCAGCTGCGGCCGGAAGACGTCGCGAAGCCCCGTGAGCCACACGTGGTCCAGCTGGTGGGGCCCTACTCCCGCGTGCGGAAGGTGCAGGTGGTCCTCATGGCACTCCTGAAGCTGGACCGCCCGGTGCCCGGGCGCAGGGCAGGGGAGCCGCGCATGCAGGAGGTCATTTGCGGGATCAGTCAGGGACTATACTGTCGCATCTGCGCGGGGCCCCGAGAGAATGCAGATGTCCCTACCCTTGAAGGTATAGGATTGGGACATCCACTTCCGCCCCGCCCACTGCACTTGCGGCAGATGGGCGTGTACACACGAGTACACCGATGATGGCATGAGAAGCCCTACGCCCAACGTCCCCATCGCTCTGAGTACCCTGTCCACCCACGTATTGCCAGCGTGTGTGGCGAATGACGCAGAGGGCACCATGAACTGCCCGCACACTCCGTACTGCACGCGCATGTCTCGGAGCATGGCCCGCAGCTCATCCCGGACTGTCGTCGACCTGTGGTGGGTGAGCTGAGCCATGGTCGCCACGACGGAGTCACGGCATATAACCTGGACATCCGCCAACCGTAGCCCATGACCTGACCGCACCGCCACGTTGGACAGGTCCTTGGGCAGCTTTTGGAACTGCAGGGCCGCAGCCTTGATGGCAGTATTCAGCTTGATTACCGCCTCCGCCGTGTCGGACAGGTAGGGCGCCGCGTACCGCACGATGCCTCCAACCACAGCCGCCATCACCTCATGAGGCACCGACGCCGGCCCTAACGTGTTCTTGCACCAGCCCAGCAGAGCTTCACACCGGAGTACATGTTTCTCCTTCATGGTCGCCATCCCCCTGGGATCGAGGCGTAGGCCCAAGTATGGTACCGTGCCCTTGGCACGTAAGCATACCCATGGGGCCGCCGTGTCCCCTGGGTTCAGGCATACCATAATCGAATGGATGCGAGCAGTATTGGCATAGGCGCATTTGCCCACGTTGAGGGACATGCCCATGTCAGTGAGATACCGCGCTATCGCCGCCGCATACTCCAGGAATTGCGGCAGGGAGTGCGCTATCAACAAGAGGTCATCACAGTACGCCTGTACCAGGGGTGGCACCGCATGGCGAGCATCTCCCCGCGCCTTGCAGGCGAGGCTCCGCAGGAGAGGCTCCAAAAGGAGGAGGTAGAGCACAGAGCTCTCCGCACTGCCCTGCCGCAGGCCCCTGTGGAGTCGTATGCTCGGCGTCGGGCCGTGCGCAGTGATGATGCGCACCAGAGACCCGCAGCTGAGGGTGTGGAAGAGCCCGATGAGCTCCTCCGGGACACCCATGTGGCGCAGGAGGAGCGCTAGCGCTCCGTGTGGCGCTGTGTCAAAAGCTTTTGACACATCGAAGGCCAGGACGTGGTTTTCCTCCAGCCCACGCTGCAGCCTGCGCTGGGCCAGGAACACCGGGGCAGCCGCCGTGGAGCCCGGCATGGCTCCGAATTGCCAGTCCGCGGCCAGTCCCTTGCGTGCCAGAACAGCTGTGAACCTCCGCATAAGGGGAGTCATGAGCATTCGCATGTCCTGCTGCCCCAGCGCTATCGGCCTGTACTCGTCCAGGTTGCCCGTGGCTGTGCCCTTGGGCATCAGCCAGATAATGGCCTCGTGCCAGGACTCCGGGACGTCCGCACCCCGCAGGATTGCCCTGTACGCATGCACCAGGAGCCCCTGCACCGGTTCAGGCAGCTCTGCTATGAGGGCAGCCGTGACCCGGTTGGAGCCCGGAGCTTTGTCGTCCGCCACGGCCTGCCTCACGGCGTCTTTAAGGTCCTGCATGGTCTAGTCCTGTACCGACCTCCATTCCTCTGGCACCCCTTTGGGAATGTGGGCCCGGACCAGCCGCTCGAAGGCCGGCAGGTTCACTGGCCGCTTGGCGTACAGCGCCTCCCAATACCTCTGGACCTCACCGATGACGTCCGAGGCCTCCAAGAGCACCTTCTCCGACTCGCGGACGCGTACGGACCATAGGCCTGACGGGGCATAGTTCACCACGTTGATGGCCCCCCGTATCGCCGTCCATCGGAGCTGCAGATCCGGTAGCCTGCCTCGCCAGTAGTCCTTGATGGACCGGCGCCTGTTGCTCCTGAGGACATCCCGCAGCTCCTCCACGCGTGTCTCCAGCTGGTGGAGCTCATGGTCCAATGCGGCACGCAGGCCCTCTACCGAGGCGGGGGACACGTCGGGGTCCACTCGCCGGAGGTGGTGTAGCAGGGCAGTCGCTTCCTGGGAGTGGAGTCCGGCCGCCGCCGCGTCCCGTTGCCACAGCTGATGGGCGCGCCGGGCCAGGGCCTGCTGATCCGAGAGGACCTGGTCCAACGACGCCTCCGTTTCCGCCTGCCCGTACGGGTACTGCGGGTCCACGCCTGAAGGCATGCGCACTCCCGTGACCCTGGACACGTCATCACGGAAAGCGTAGAGCAGGTCAAAGACCGCTTGCACCTCCGACGTGCCCATGGTGGCAGTGTCCTGGTCCGACGAGAGCCACGCCTGTAGCCGCCGATCTCCGCGGGCCTTCTGCAGTACCGCCGCTGCCGCCTCACGAACCCCCGGGGAGTCCGGGCGTATGCCATGCAGCCTGCCCTGGGCGTGCGAGTAGGCCATCCTGGTGACCCTCTCCTTGCCGGCCACCGCCAGTGGGATGTCCAGGACCACAGGGCCATGATCCGACCCCACTGACGCAGGAGACCGCCCCGGCGCCAAATGAGGGCGCTCACGCGCCGCCCATGGGACCAGAGGCGAGGTTAGAAGGAAGGAGTCCAGTCGGTGCCCTGCTCTCGTGGGCCTCCTGTCCTCCTCCCGTTCCGGGCCTGCCCTGTGGAAACCACACTGTTCCCACAGGGCTTGGAACCTCCTCGTGGTAGGGTGCCACGGGGACTCCAGCCACACGTTGAAGTCCCCTCCGAGGAGCACGGCCCTGGTGCCTCCCGCGCTCTTGGCCGCCGCGTACATGGCCACGTCAGCCCAGAAGGACGCCTTAGACGCCCAGGAGTCGCCGCCGCTACCCGGGCCGTGGACGTTGATGACCGTGAGGGTGCCACCTGCGGTCACCACATCGAGGGCCATGGCCTTGCCTGGTACGATGTCCACGATATCTCGAACTTCCTCCGCGGCGAACACGTCCGCCCGAAGGGCAATCAAGAGCCCGCCGCGCACCGCCGCCGCCGACGCCGCCTGGGCATCCACCCCTGGGTACGCATGATACCCGTGGTGACGCCACTGGTTCTCGGAGTGCACCACACCTTGTGGGTCCTGCAGGCCGGTCTCCTGGAATAGGCCCAGGATGGCACCCTCGGCCTTCATGATGCCCGCCGCCACCGCTTCACCGTCGAGCATACCTGGGGCCACTGGTACGCCGTCCCCCCGCATCGAGCCCTGGACGTTCCAGGACACCGCCGCTCGGGTGTCGGAGGCTGGGCCCCTTCATGGTTGCACGTGAGGATCGGGGCCCCCCGCCGGATCCGGATCACTGGACGGAGAGGGGCCACCAGCAGGTTCAGGGGGACCATCCGCACCCGGCGCGGGCGGCCGGCGAGGTGGCCCTCGACCCCGTGGGCCTCCGCCCGAGGCGGTCGTCGCCTGCTGAGACCCGGCAGACGCGGCTGCCTCCCCCTCCGCCTGTCCGCCGGACGTACTTGCCGCCGTACTCCCCATTGAAGGCACTGCCCCACTCCGTGCTGCAGACCCAATCGCCCCAGATCGAGCCGCCGACGACGATGCCCCGCGCTCCGCCGCAGGGCAGGCACCCGTGGGCAGCGTGAGCGCTCTGGACCCCGCCTGGAATATATATATATATATATATATATATATATATATATATATATATATATATATATATATATATATATACCTCTAATCTACACCCCTCTCCCAACTGTAGGTGGCTCCACCATACGGCTCTAAGGTACGTGCAAAGGGTACAACGTGGTGCATACACGTGGCGGAAGGGGCTAAACTCGGTCAAAAACGGGCCCAAAACGGGCTCAAAACACTTGGTTGAGCATGCCAAATGGTCTACGATCACTTTTCGAAAAACGCATTTTTGACCTATTTTTGACCCATTTTTGGTCCCAAAATGGCCCATTTTCAAGGCTTTTTGGGATTTTCCATGAGCCAAAACCCGTCACCACGGGCTCAAAATGGGCTAAAACCACTTGTTTGAGCATCCCGAATGGTCCAGGATCATTTTTGGAAAAATGCATTTTTGACCCATTTTTGACCCAATTTCGGTCCCAACACGGCCCATTTTCAAGGCATTTTGGGATTTTCCATGGCCCAAAACGCGCCACCACGGGCTCAAAACGGCCTAAAAACACTTGTTTGAGCATCCCAAGTGGTCTAGGAACAACTTTGGAAAAAATGATTTTTTTCGCCCCGGGGACCCTGGTTGGCCCCCGCCGTGCGCGGGCCGGGCTGCCCTCCGACTGCACCAAGTGACCACTAGTACGGGGGTCTACGCGTCTCGTTGGGCCATTCCGAGGGGTGGAAACCACAAAAGGTGGGGGGTTGCGGGTGGACTAGGTGCCCTCGGAATCGGATTTTGAGCCACGTAGCCCAAGATACGGCCCGTGCTTGGTTTCGGGGGGTTGGTGCATATTGCGCCGTTTTTGGGGCTTTTTGGCACCTTTTTGGGCCGTTTCTCGGACATATCATGGAGTTGAAGGGCACTAGAGGGCTCTTTGACAAGGTGAAGTCAAGCCGCACGTGGAGTGTGGCCAGCGTTTTCCTTCGTTTGGCCGTTTTGACTAGGTTTGGGGGCCGTTTTGGGCCAAAAAAGGCCGTTTTGGGGCACAAAACAGCGCAGATTTGCAAGGGCACCTCCCGACTTGGCGCCACCGCCCCGGGACGCCACTGGTGAGTTTTTGGCTCAAAACTTGGATTTGGCAAGGGCACCACCTAGGCTCCAAGATGGCTACATGGGCAAATGATCCGAAGCGTTGGGACGGAGCAATGGCCAAAACGGCAAGGAGACGTGTTGTTGTTGCTTGTTGCTTGTTGTTGTTGCTTGTTGTTGTTGCTTGTTGTTAGCTAAATTTAAGGGGAGAGGGGTGTAGTAATATAGATATATATATATATATATATATATATATATCGAGTTAGAAAGCGAGACCTACACCATGTATTCGGTACGAAAAGCTGCATCTTTTCCCCCCCTAGCATATTTTGCTGAAGTCACCATATGTTGCAAAAATACCCCCCGAACCATTGTTGGTTACCTGCACAGGCTGCAAGCACAATAGCTTTATAGGCTCTCTGGAACCAAAACGTTTTTTTCGTCCGGCCCAGCATTTTGACATATCGATGAGTTAGACCCCAACTCAAGTTGCACTAAAAAGCCCTTTCCATGCACTTTTCAAAAAGGTACAACATGCAAAAGCGAATTTACACCCATATCCCGGAATTGGCTTTGGACCACTGCCGACTCCGGGAAAACACCCATATACCCCCCCCCCCCGCCCTGTTAAACGCCCATGTATATGAATATACATACATATATATATATATATATATAGTCATAGTCATAGTCATAACCACTTATCATGCCGTCTACTGGAGTTACCGGGCATCTCGCGCCGACAGGTGGTTCCTGCCTCGCTCGATCCCGTGGGTCCCAGGGCTGCCTGAGGTGGCCCACAGCATGACGGAGGACCCAGAGGACCGGGGATACCGGTCAACCAGGCTTTGGGGGCGGTGGCAACTGCAAAGCGTTAGCGTTAGCAACGGCGACGGACGCTGGCCCGTTTGTTCGCCGGGGGTAAGGGGGCAAGGCAAAGCAGCGCAGCAGCATCGCAACAAGCAGAAAGCAAGGGCATCTCTGTCCGTCGCAAAGCAGCAACCAAGGAACAAAGCAGCACGCATGCGGCGAAGCGAGAGCTGACCCTCCGTCGTTCGCGTACCCCCGCCACCGTGGAGACATCCATCACTCATGACCCCATGGAATCCATTGCCGTCTGCGTCCTCGAAACTGCCCACCACCCCTGACTCCACGTATCCCTCTGCCAGCACGCAATAGCCCGTATGTGCATAGCCAGGATTTCTGGGAGGCTCCAGCCTAGCCTGGCCCTCAGCTTTCATCGCCCCCATGTCTCCACAATGTACGCCACCGTCCCACCGCACCAGTCCCCTAGTATAGTACAGAAACACGGTACCAACTCCACGTCCCCGTGGCCCTGTGCTGCTCCCATACCCCAGATATATACCATGCCGGCACCCCATGTCAGGGGCCAGCGCCCAATCTGCTTCGAGGTATCCACTTGCCCACATATAATATATCTTGAGGGTCTACAGGGGGGGACGCCGGCCGCTACGCGACGGGAGTGGCGCAACCCGTGAATATCGCTTGCTGGGATTCGGGCTGGTGGGTGCCGTAGCTTGGTTATCGACCCCCTGTAGGGGTACCCACCAGAGGCTCGCCCCGGGCCGTGGTAACCAGGTGCACCTCATCTGGCCCACATACATTGCCCTGGCGCCTACCCTTGACCCTTACCTGCACTGATTGGCCAGCTTCCGTGGTTGCGCCTCTTCCGCCACAGCAGCGGCCAGGCCGCAGGTTCGGCCCCCACCGACGACGTGGCGAGCCTACTTATAGCATTGGCCCGCGCGTCACCCCCCGGACCACTCAGCATGCCGCTCCTCTGCCCTCCTCGCCTCTAGCCGACCGGACTGGCGCCCCCCAGGGGTAAGCGGTTATAGTGGTGAGGCGACTGCATACTCTTCGCTACGACGCCGCGCAGTACCGCCGTTGCCACGCCGACGCCACCTGCGAGCCGCCACGACACGCACCACCGCAACCACAAGGCCATGGTCAGAGGTTAGACTATGTACATGCCCGCAAGCACGGTCCCTCTAGTTTGTTAACGGGGCCAGGGGATGCCCCCGCGCTCCCCCTGAGTTGTTAGAGGGGTCAGGGGGACACCCCTGTACCGCCATGCATCCCCGTGCTCCCCCACTGTACGGTTCCCCAGTACCGCCGCGTTCCCCCACCGTACGGACCCCAGTACCGCCGCGTACCCCCACCATACGGTCCCCAGTACCGCCGCGTACACCCCCACGATGCCAGTACACCATCATCTGGAACTTCCCCGCTGCTCCCCCACTGTACGGTTCCCCAGTACCACCGCGTACCCCCACCGTACGGATCCCAGTACCGCCGCGTTTACCCCCAAGACTCCAGTACGCCGCCACCTGGAACTCCACGTGCCCCCCTTGAGTGCTCCTCCCAGGCTGCCACGCCGTCTCCACGACGCCCGCCATACTGTCCCCCTGACGACCCCACTGTCATATCCTTCCACGCACACATCTTCGCCTCGTCGCCGCTCCCGGGGCCTGCAGGCTGGCCCCGCAACCCCGTGTAACACTCCCAGGGGGCGCCGCAACGCTGTAACCCCCAGACAACTCTGTGCAACCCCGGTGTATCCCGAGCAACCACTCCCAATACTGCCGTAGCCGGGCCGCCAGTAGAGACCCCGGTGCCATGGGAATACCCTATAGGGGTTTGGGCCTTATTACCCTGGTCGGGACGACCCATGACACCTCACTGTTGTATGCGGCGACCCGGGGCAGGCGGGTGAAGCATCCCTGTCCGACCCTCATGCACCGGGGCAGTACGGCTCACCATCAGGCCGGCACGACCTGTCACATCGCGTTGGCCGTCATACGCCGCCTGCCAGTACCGCACAATCAGGCCGCGAAGGCACTGCTTCTCAGGCGCTACCCCCTCCGCTGCGTCCAGCGTAGGGACGGTAGCTGGTGCACCCACAATTCCCAACCCCATCAACCTGCACCCCCGGCCCCCACCACGCCGTCACCATTTCCTCCGCGATGCCACAACCAGAGTATCCGTGAGTCGCCCTCCAGAGCCGCCCACCACAGCATCAGGGGCAGGGCCGCAGACGGCGCTCCAGGGCACCGTACCCCTTCCACCCAGACGCTCTTCAGGCCATCCTGGATAGTCTTCCAGGCACTTGAGGACATCTGTCCAGAGTGCCGCAGTGCCCACCTCGCCTTAGGCCACCCCCTATCTGCACGCTCCTTACATGTCCCGCACAGCGGGGCGGAGGCACACTGATGAACCCAAACTGACACCGTTTCCCCGCACCCGTGGCATCGCTGCGGAAGCACAAACCGCGATGGAACGCAGCTACCATCACAACACTGCGACCACAGGTCCTGCCACACATCGCAGCACGCGTCCTGGAGCCCGAGCAAAGCCCTCGCCAGCGTGCGTGCTGTGGCACAACTGAGGAGGCTGCGCCTCGCTTCCTCCCACGTGGACATCGGGCGGAGTATCGGTCGCCCGTCGGGCATCACCGGCAGGCTCTCAAGCAGCCGGGGCCACCGCGCCACTTTGGGGCTGCGCGTGCCATGCGCCAGGAGCTCCCAACCGTAGTCACGTAAGACCTCCCCGATGACATCAACCCCGTCCTGCTCCGGGCCCCTGGCGGAAGCCAGAACCAAGCGTTGTCCTCCCGCCCGAGCCTCAATGACCGCCTCGAGGCCCAGGGTGTCAAGGGTGTGACGGGCATCGGCAGCCACGTGGTCGTCCCCTTCTGGCAGGGAGAACATGGCCTCCGTGACGTGGCCCTGCGCGTCGTTGCCCTGTACCCGTGCCAGCTGCTTGGAGCCCACTAACACTGCCATGGACCGCTGCTCCGTGACCGCTGGTACGGCTCGTCGCAGCTGCCGGTCATACAGCCACAACGTACCCACGTCAAGTACGACAGCCACCGCCAGGATTGGGAGACTGCACAGAGGTTGCTGAAGGACCGGCAGCACCTCGCGAGGCCAGCCCATGACGTTTCCCACAGCTGGATGGTTGGCGTACACCTGAAGCCAGGGATCACTCTGGCCGTCAGGGCTTCTCACCTGGGTACCACGCACCTGGGCCCACGACTGCGCCGACACCACGCGGGACCACTCCCTGAATGCCGTGATGTCCCGCGCCACCCAGGAACCAATCCACTGGTCGAAGGCCTGCGCCACCGCCGCCATCCAGTGAGGGAACAAGGACAGGGCCTCGTCATGCGCGATGCACGACCGCGACACCAGCCGTGCGTGCAGCGGTGCCCTCTGAAAGGTTGCCCGCAGGTCGCCGGGGAGGCCGGCAAACGGGTTCCACGGCGGACGCTGCAGGATCCTCCCTGCCGGCGGGCAGAAGGGTGTGTCACCGCGCAAGAACGCGTATACCGCTCTCCTGCGATCTTGCATTGGCAGCTGCATGATCTGGGTGAGCCGATGGTTCCTGCGGGCATACACATCTTCCCCAATCTGGACCATGTCCTCCACAAAGAGCCTGGCCTTGGCAGGGCCCCGGGACGACGCCGCTCGCACCGCAGCGAACAGCCGCTTCAGGTCCCCGGGGACGACACCCGCCATCAGGGATTCCGTCCACCTGCAGCCGTGCTCCCTCCACGCCACGAACTCCACCACCCCGTCCATCAGGGGTAGCTCCGCCGTGAACTCCTCCACACGCCTGCATAGGAGCCCAGCCACCTCTTCGTCCCGCGCACACAGTAGGCGCATGTGGCCAATGTCCTCCTCCGGCCCCCCACAGAAGATACAGGGGTGGGCTGGTATTGCCATACGCGTGAGCTTCTGTCTCCACCGTCGCATGACCTGCATGGTGGACAAGCGACCGTCACGTGCCCGCAGCATATTCCTGTGCGTTGGGCCGTGGTGTACAGCTCCCAGGGGCACCGCCTCGCAGGCGCCAGCCAGTGGCGTGTGCGCCCTGGTGCGAGCCGCTAGCGAACGCCACTCCATCTCCCGGACTTGCTGAAGGGCTTGCATGGATGGCACACGCGGCTCGAGCTCACCATTATCCCCCGGCACCAAGAGGACGGCGTGCTCCTTTGGCAGGACAAGATGGACAGGCGGGGCCATTGCACGGGCCGCGGCAGAGTCCGGTGCCTCGAGCGGGACCGCCGCTAAGTGCGAGCTCTGCCTCACCACCCAGTGGTGCGGCCCCCCAACTCGGCGCGGCAGCCGCCGCAGCCCCTCCACTATCCAGCTCAGTGCGTGCTGATTGACCAGATGTGATGTCGGCCCCTTGATGCCACGGTGCAGGGCCTCCTGTGCCCTGCGGAGATGCGCTCCTATGACGGACGCATCCACCACGTGTACCGTGCACGCTGACGGGGGCGTGTGCAACAAGTACGCCGCCGCGCCAATGATCTCTGCCTCCGGGACCGTGCCGTAGATGGCACCCGTCCACGTGGGGATTCCGTGGCTGGCCACCGCCACGTTTGTGGCGTCGTCTCCCTGGGGCGACGCGTCAGACGATGTGACTTTAGTCGCCACCGGCACCCAGCAGTACCGGTGGGGCTCCAGCCATGCCACGTCGGAGTGGGGGCTCTGCACCACCTTTCCCAGGGACGCCGCACTGGAGGCCGTGAGCTCCGGGGACAGGACCACCCTCGGTCGATACACCGCATGCGGTCTCCAGGCCAGGTCACATCCGCAGACTGACTTGATGGCGTCCAGGGCGGTGGTATACTCCGCTCCCCAAACTGTTGCGGAGCAGGAAGGCTGGTATACCACCACAGACCCCTGCTCCACTGCGCCGCCATCACGCAACGACGTGACGGCGACGTGCGGATCGTGTGGCACGTTGGACATCCGGACCACTTCCGGGACCGAGTACTCATCCGGATCCGGGATTGGGCCCGCCGGCAGCAGAAGAACAATTGCCCACTCGCTGCACTTGTGCACCGCCGCGCACGCCTTGGAAAACGCTGGCTGCCCGTGCACAACCCACAGTGGTGGCGGGCTTATGCCGCCCCCGGCGTGAGGAGTGAGCAGGGGGACGGACGCCGGATCGTCTTGCTGTTGGTAGCCCTCAAAGACGTCCCCCAACAGAAACAGGAGGGCGGCTAGCGGGACGAACGGCATGGACAGCCCCGGGTTGGCCGGGTCCCATCCTTCCTCCGTGTATCCGCCCACCACATACACGTCCCCCGCAGCGGACTGCCTATTGCGTTTGCTGGCCTTCTTTCGGCGCACCGGGTGTAGTAGCCGGTGAGTCAACGGACCGGGCAGCTGCGGCCGGAAGACGTCGCGAAGCCCCGTGAGCCACACGTGGTCCAGCTGGTGGGGCCCTACTCCCGCGTGCGGAAGGTGCAGGTGGTCCTCATGGCACTCCTGAAGCTGGACCGCCCGGTGCCCGGGCGCAGGGCAGGGGAGCCGCGCATGCAGGAGGTCATTTGCGGGATCAGTCAGGGACTGTACTGTCGCATCTGTGCGGGGCCCCGAGAGAATGCAGATGTCCCTACCCTTGAAGGTATAGGATTGGGACATCAACTTCCGCCCCGCCCACTGCACTTGCGGCAGATGGGCGTGTACACACGAGTACACCGATGATGGCATGAGAAGCCCTACGCCCAACGTCCCCATCGCTCTGAGTACCCTGTCCACCCACGTATTGCCAGCGTGTGTGGCGAATGACGCAAAGGGCACCATGAACTGCCCGCACACTCCGTACTGCACGTGCATGTCTCGGAGCATGGCCCGCAGCTCATCCCGGACTGTCGTCGACCTGTGGTGGGTGAGCTGAGCCATGGTCGCCACGACGGAGTCACGGCATATAACCTGGACATCCGCCAACCGTAGCCCATGACCTGACCGCACCGCCACGTTGAACAGGTCCTTGGGCAGCTTTTCGAACTGCAGGGCCGCAGCCTTGATGGCAGTATTCAGCTTGATTACCGCCTCCGCCGTGTCGGACAGGTAGGGCGCCGCGTACCGCACCATGCCTCCAACCACAACCGCCATCACCTCATGAGGCACCGACGCCGGCCCTAACGTGTTCTTGCACCAGCCCAGCAGGGCTTCACACCGGAGTACATGTTTCTCCTTCATGGTCGCCATCCCCCTGGGATCGAGGCGTAGGCCCAAGTATGGTACCGTGCCCTTGGCACGTAAGCATACCCATGGGGCCGCCGTGTCCCCTGGGTTCAGGCATACCATAATCGAATGGATGGGAGCAGTATTGGCATAGGCGCATTTGCCCACGTTGAGGGACATGCCCATGTCAGTGAGATACCGCGCTATCGCCGCCGCATACTCCAGGAATTGCGGCAGGCAATGCGCTATCAACAGGAGGTCATCACAGTACGCCTGTACCAGGGGTGGCACCGCATGGCGAGCATCTCCCCGCGCCTTGCAGGCGAGGCTCCGCAGGAGAGGCTCCAAAAGGAGGAGGTAGAGCACAGAGCTCTCCGCACTGCCCTGCCGCAGGCCCCTGTGGAGTCGTATGCTCGGCGTCGGGCCGTGCGCAGTGATGATGCGCACCAGAGACCCGCAGCTGAGGGTGTGGAAGAGCCCGATGAGCTCCTCCGGGACACCCATGTGGCGCAGGAGGAGCGCTAGCGCTCCGTGTGGCGCTGTGTCAAAAGCTTTTGACACATCGAAGGCCAGGACGTGGTTTTCCTCCAGCCCACGCTGCAGCCTGCGCTGGGCCAGGAACACCGGGGCAGCCGCCGTGGAGCCCGGCATGGCTCCGAATTGCCAGTCCGCGGCCAGTCCCTTGCGTGCCAGAACAGCTGTGAACCTCCGCATAAGGGGAGTCATGAGCATTCGCATGTCCTGCTGCCCCAGCGCTATCCGCCTGTACTCGTCCAGGTTGCCCGTGGCTGTGCCCTTGGGCATCAGCCAGATAATGGCCTCGTGCCAGGACTCCGGGACGTCCGCACCCCGCAGGATTGCCCTGTACGCATGCACCAGGAGCCCTTGCACCGGTTCAGGCAGCTCTGCTATGAGGGCAGCCGTGACCCGGTTGGACCCCGGAGCTTTGTCGTCCGCCACGGCCTGCCTCACGGCGTCTTTAAGGTCCTGCATGGTCTAGTCCTGTACCGACCTCCATTCCTCTGGCACCCCTTTGGGAATGTGGGCCCGGACCAGCCGCTCGAAGGCCGGCAGGTTCACTGGCCGCTTGGCGTACAGCGCCTCCCAATACCTCTGGACCTCACCGATGACGTCCGAGGCCTCCAAGAGCACCTTCTCCGACTCGCGGACGCGTACGGACCATAGGCCTGACGGGGCATAGTTCACCACGTTGATGGCCCCCCGTATCGCCGTCCATCGGAGCTGCAGATCCGGTAGCCTGCCTCGCCAGTAGTCCTTGATGGACCGGCGCCTGTTGCTCCTGAGGACATCCCGCAGCTCCTCAACGCGTGTCTCCAGCTGGTGGAGCTCATGGTCCAATGCGGCACGCAGGTCCTCTACCGAGGCGGGGGACAGGTCGGGGTCCACTCGCCGGAGGTGGTGTAGCAGGGCAGTCGCTTCCTGGGAGTGGAGTCCGGCCGCCGCCGCGTCCCGTTGCCACAGCTGATGGGCGCGCCAGGCCAGGGCCTGCTGATCCGAGAGGACCTGGTCCAACGACGCCTCCGTTTCCGCCTGCCCGTACGGGTACTGCGGGTCCACGCCTGAAGGCATGCGCACTCCCGTGACCCTGGACACGTCATCACGGAAAGCGTAGAGCAGGTCAAAGACCGCTTGCACCTCCGACGTGCCCATGGTGGCAGTGTCCTGGTCCGACGAGAGCCACGCCTGTAGCCGCCGATCTCCGCGGGCCTTCTGCAGTACCGCCGCTGCCGCCTCACGAACCCCTGGGGAGTCCGGGCGTATGGCATGCAGCCTGCCCTGGGCGTGCGAGTAGGCCATCCTGGTGACCCTCTCCTTGCCGGCCACCGCCAGTGGGATGTCCAGGACCACAGGGCCATGATCCGACCCCACTGACGCAGGAGACCGCCCCGGCGCCAAGTGAGGGCGCTCACGCGCCGCCCATGGGACCAGAGGCGAGTTTAGAAGGAAGGAGTCCAGTCGGTGCCCTGCTCTCGTGGGCCTCCTGTCCTCCTCCCGTTCCGGGCCTGCCCTGTGGAAACCACACTGTTCCCACAGGGCTTGGAACCTCCTCGTGGTAGGGTGCCACGGGGACTCCAGCCACACGTTGAAGTCCCCTCCGAGGAGCACGGCCCTGGTGCCTCCCGCGCTCTTGGCCGCCGCGTACATGGCCACGTCAGCCCAGAAAGACGCCTTAGACGCCCAGGAGTCGCCGCCGCTACCCGGGCCGTGGACGTTGATGACCGTGAGGGTGCCACCTGCGGTCACCACATCGAGGGCCATGGCCTTGCCTGGTACAATGTCCACGATATCTCGAACTTCCTCCGCGGCGAACACGTCCGCCCGAAGGGCAATCAAGAGCCCGCCGCGCACCGCCGCCGCCGACGCCGCCTGGGCATCCACCCCTGGGTACGCATGATACCCGTGGTGACGCCACTGGTTCTCGGAGTGCACCACACCTTGTGGGTCCTGCAGGCCGGTCTCCTGGAATAGGCCCAGGATGGCACCCTCGGCCTTCATGATGCCCGCCGCCACCGCTTCACCGTCGAGCATACCTGGGGCCACCGGTACGCCGTCCCCCCGCATCGAGCCCTGGACGTTCCAGGACACCGCCGCTCGGGTGTCGGAGGCTGGGCCCCTTCATGGTTGCACGTGAGGATCGGGGCCCCCCGCCGGATCCGGATCACTGGACGGAGAGGGGCCACCAGCAGGTTCAGGGGGACCATCCGCACCCGGCGCGGGCGGCCGGCGCGGTGGCCCCTGACCCCGTGGGCCT
Source organism: Eutreptiella sp. 'Long Island Sound 2002' (assembly GCA_964036045.1). NCBI lineage: Eukaryota > Euglenozoa > Euglenophyceae > Eutreptiales > Eutreptiaceae > Eutreptiella > Eutreptiella sp. 'Long Island Sound 2002'. Next base: position 114,981,728 of record OZ038380.1, on the reverse strand, counting down.
CCGCCCGAGGCGGTCGTCGCCTGCTGAGACCCGGCAGACGCGGCTGCCTCCCCCTCCGCCTGTCCGCCGGACGTACTTGCCGCCGTACTCCCCATTGAAGTCACTGCCCCACTCCGTGCTGCAGACCCAATCGCCCCAGATCGAGCCGCCGACGGCGATGCCCCGCGCTCCGCCGCAGGGCAGGCACCCGTGGGCAGCGTGAGCGCTCTGGACCCCGCCTGGAAATATATATATATATATATATATATATAGATATATATATATATATATATATATATATATATATATATATACCTCTAATCTACACCCCTCTCCCAACTGTAGGTGGCTCCACCATACGGCTCTAAGGTACGTGCAAAGGGTACAACGTGGTGCATACACGTGGCGGAAGGGGCTAAACTCGGTCAAAAACGGGCCCAAAACGGGCTCAAAACACTTGGTTGAGCATGCCAAATGGTCTACGATCACTTTTCGAAAAACGCATTTTTGACCTATTTTTGACCCATTTTTGGTCCCAAAATGGCCCATTTTCAAGGCTTTTTGGGATTTTCCATGAGCCAAAACCCGTCACCACGGGCTCAAAATGGGCTAAAACCACTTGTTTGAGCATCCCGAATGGTCCAGGATCATTTTTGGAAAAATGCATTTTTGACCCATTTTTGACCCAATTTCGGTCCCAACACGGCCCATTTTCAAGGCATTTTGGGATTTTCCATGGCCCAAAACGCGCCACCACGGGCTCAAAACGGCCTAAAAACACTTGTTTGAGCATCCCAAGTGGTCTAGGAACAACTTTGGAAAAAATGATTTTTTTCGCCCCGGGGACCCTGGTTGGCCCCCGCCGTGCGCGGGCCGGGCTGCCCTCCGACTGCACCAAGTGACCACTAGTACGGGGGTCTACGCGTCTCGTTGGGCCATTCCGAGGGGTGGAAACCACAAAAGGTGGGGGGTTGCGGGTGGACTAGGTGCCCTGGGAATCGGATTTTGAGCCACGTAGCCCAAGATACGGCCCGTGCTTGGTTTCGGGGGGTTGGTGCATATTGCGCCGTTTTTGGGGCTTTTTGGCACCTTTTTGGGCCGTTTCTCGGACATATCATGGAGTTGAAGGGCACTAGAGGGCTCTTTGACAAGGTGAAGTCAAGCCGCACGTGGAGTGTGGCCAGCGTTTTCCTTCGTTTGGCCGTTTTGACTAGGTTTGGGGGCCGTTTTGGGCCAAAAAAGGCCGTTTTGGGGCACAAAACAGCGCAGATTTGGGAGGGCACCTCCCAACTTGGCGCCACCGCCCCGGGACGCCACTGGTGAGTTTTTGGCTCAAAACTTGGATTTGGCAAGGGCACCACCTAGGCTCCAAGATGGCTACATGGGCAAATGATCCGAAGCGTTGGGACGGAGCAATGGCCAAAACGGCAAGGAGACGTGTTGTTGTTGCTTGTTGCTTGTTGTTGTTGCTTGTTGTTGTTGCTTGTTGTTAGCTAAATTTAAGGGGAGAGGGGTGTAGTAATATAGATATATATATATATATATATATATATATATATATATATATATATATATATATCGAGTTAGAAAGCGAGACCTACACCATGTATTCGGTACGAAAAGCTGCATCTTTTCCCCCCCTAGCATATTTTGCTGAAGTCACCATATGTTGCAAAAATACCCCCCGAACCATTGTTGGTTACCTGCACAGGCTGCAAGCACAATAGCTTTATAGGCTCTCTGGAACCAAAACGTTTTTTTCGTCCGGCCCAGCATTTTGACATATCGATGAGTTAGACCCCAACTCAAGTTGCACTAAAAAGCCCTTTCCATGCACTTTTCAAAAAGGTACAACATGCAAAAGCGAATTTACACCCATATCCCGGAATTGGCTTTGGACCACTGCCGACTCCGGGAAAACACCTATATACCCCCCCCCCCCCAGGCCCTGTTAAACGCCCATGTATATGAATATACATACATATATATATATATATATATATATATATATATATATATATATATATATATAGTCATAGTCATAGTCATAACCACTTATCATGCCGTCTACTGGAGTTACCGGGCATCTCGCGCCGACAGGTGGTTCCTGCCTCGATCGATCCCGTGGGTCCCAGGGCTGCCTGAGGTGGCCCACAGCATGACGGAGGACCCAGAGGACCGGGGATACCGGTCAACCAGGCTTTGGGGGCAGTGGCAACTGCAAAGCGTTAGCGTTAGCAACGGCGACGGACGCTGGCAGGTTTGTTCGCCGGGGGTAAGGGGGCAAGGCAAAGCAGCGCAGCAGCATCGCAACAAGCAGAAAGCAAGGGCATCTCTGTCCGTCGCAAAGCAGCAACCAAGGAACAAAGCAGCACGCATGCGGCGAAGCGAGAGCTGACCCTCCGTCGTTCGCGTACCCCCGCCACCGTGGAGACATCCATCACTCATGACCCCATGGAATCCATTGCCGTCTGCGTCCTCGAAACTGCCCACCACCCCTGACTCCACGTATCCCTCTGCCAGCACGCAATAGCCCGTATGTGCATAGCCGGGATTTCTGGGAGGCTCCAGCCTAGCCTGGCCCTCAGCTTTCATCGCCCCCATGTCTCCACAATGTACGCCACCGTCCCACCGCACCAGTCCCCTAGTATAGTACAGAAACACGGTACCAACTCCACGTCCCCGTGGCCCTGTGCTGCTCCCATACCCCAGATATATACCATGCCGGCACCCCATGTCAGGGGCCAGCGCCCAATCTGCTTCGAGGTATCCACTTGCCCACATATAATATATCTTGAGGGTCTACAGGGGGGGACGCCGGCCGCTACGCGACGGGAGTGGCGCAACCCGTGAATATCGCTGGCTGGGATTCGGGATGTTGGGTGCCGTAGCTTGGTTATCGACCCTCTGTAGGGGTACCCACCAGAGGCTCGCCCCGGGCCGTGGTAACCAGGTGCACCTCATCTGGCCCACATACATTGCCCTGGCGCCTACCCTTGACCCTTACCTGCACTGATTGGCCAGCTTCCGTGGTTGCGCCTCTTCCGCCACAGCAGCGGCCAGGCCGCAGGTTCGGCCCCCACCGACGACGTGGCGAGCCTACTTATAGCATTGGCCCGCGCGTCACCCCCCGGACCACTCAGCATGCCGCTCCTCTGCCCTCCTCGCCTCTAGCCAACTGGACTGGCGCCCCCCAGGGGTAAGCCGTTACAGTGGTGAGGCGACTGCATACTCTTCGCTACGACGCCACGCAGTACCGCTGTTGCCACGCCGACGCCACCTGCGAGCCGCCACGACACGCACCACCGCAACCACAAGGCCATGGTCGGAGGTTAGACTATGTACATGCCCGCAGGCACGGTCCCTCTAGTTTGTTAACGGGGCCAGGGGATGCCCCCGCGCTCCCCCTGAGTTGTTAGAGGGGTCAGGGGGACACCCCAGTACCGCCATGCAACCCCGTAGCGCCCCCACTGTACGGCCCTCCAATACCGCCGCGTACCCTCACCATACGGTCCCCAGTACCGCCGCGTATACCCCCACGACGCCAGTACACCGTCATCTGGAACTTCCCCGCTGCTCCCCCACTGTACGGTTCCCCAGTACCGCCGCGTACCCCCACCGTACGGACCCCAGTACCGCCGCGTTTACCCCCAAGACTCCAGTACGCCGTCACCTGGAACTCCACGTGCCCCCCGTGAGTGCTCCTCCCAGGCTGCCACGCCGTCTCCACGACTCCCGCCATACTGTCCCCCTGACGACCCCACTGTCACATCCTTCCACGCACACATCTTCGCCTCGTCGCCGCTCCCGGGGCCTGCAGGCTGACCCCGCAACCCCGTGTAACACTCCCAGGGGGCGCCGCAACGCTGTAACCCCCAGACAACTCCGTGCACCCCCGGTGTATCCCGAGCAACCACTCCCAATACTGCCGTAGCCGGGCCGCCTGTAGAGACCCCGGTGCTATGGGAATACCCTACAGGGGTTTGGGCCTTATTACCCTGGTCGGGACGACCCATGACACCTCACTGTTGTATGCGGCGACCCGGGGCAGGCGGGTGAAGCATCCCTGTCCGACCCTCATGCACGGGGGCAGTACGGCTCACCATCAGGCCGGCACGACCTGTCACATCGCGTTGGCCGTCATACGCCGCCTGCCAGTACCGCACAATCAGGCCGCGAAGGCACTGCTTCTCAAGCGCTACCCCCTCCGCTGCGTCCAGCGTAGGGACGGTAGCTGGTGCACCCACAATTCCCAACCCCATCAATCTGCACCCCCGGCCCCCACCACGCCGTCACCATTTCCTCCGCGATGCCACAACCAGAGTATCCGTGAGTCGCCCTCCAGAGCCGCCCACCACAGCATCAGGGGCAGGGCCGCGGACGGCGCTCCAGGGCACCGTACCCCTTCCACTCGGACGCTCTTCAGGCCATCCTGGATAGTCTTCCAGGCACTTGAGGACATCTGTCCAGAGTGCCGCAGTGCCCACCTCGCCTTAGGCCACCCCCTATCGGCACGCTCCTTACATGTCCCGCACAGCGGGGCGGAGGCACAGTGATGAACCCAAACTGACACCGTTTCCCCGCACCCGTGGCATCGCTGCGGAAGCACAGACCGCGATGGAACGCAGCTACCATCACAACACTGCGACCACAGGTCCTGCCATACATCGCAGCACGCGTCCTGGAGCCCGAGCAAAGCCCTCGCCAGCGTGCGTGCTGTGGCACAACTGAGGAGGCTGCGCCTCGCTTCCTCCCACGTGAACACCGGGCGGAGTATCGGTCGCCCGTCGGGCATCACCGGCAAGCTCTCAAGCAGCCGGGGCCACCGCGCCACTTTGGGGCTGCGCGTGCCATGCGCCAGGAGCTCCCAACCGTAGTCCCGCAAGACCTCCCCGATGACATCAACCCCGTCCTGCTCCGGGCCCCTGGCGGAAGCCAGAACCAAGCGTTGTCCTCCCGCCCGAGCCTCAATGACCGCCTCGAGGCCCAGGGTGTCAAGGGTGTGACGGGCATCGGCAGCCACGTGGTCGTCCCCCTCTGGCAGAGAGAACATGGTCTCCGTGACGTGGCCTTGCGCGTCGTCGCCCTGTACCCGTGCCAGCTGCTTGGAGCCCACTAACACTGCCATGGACCGCTGCTCCGTGACCGCTGGTACGGCTCGTCGCAGCTGTCGGTCATACAGCCACAACGTACCCACGTCAAGTACGACAGCCACCGCCAGGATTGGGAGACTGCACAGAGGTTGCTGAAGGACCGGCAGCACCTCGCGAGGCCAGCCCATGACGTTCCCCACAGCTGGATGGTTGGCGTATACCTGAAGCCAGGGATCACTCTGGCCGTCAGGGCTTCTCACCTTGGTACCACGCACCTGGGCCCACGACTGCGCCGACACCACGCGGGACCACTCCCTGAATGTCGTGATGTCCCGCGCCACCCAGGAACCGATCCACTGGTCGAAGGCCTGCGCCACCGCCGCCATCGAGTGAGGGAACAAGGACAGGGCCTCGTCATGCTCGATGCACGACCGCGACACCAGTAGTGCGTGCAGCGGTGCCCTCTGAAAGGTTGCCCGCAGGTCGCCGGGGAGGCCGGCAAACGGGTTCCACGGCGGACGCTGCAGGATCCTCCCTCCCGGCGGGCAGAAGGGTGTGTCACTGCGCAAGAACGGGTATACCGCTCTCCTTCGATCTTGCATCGGCAGCTGCATGATCTGGGTGAGCCGATGGTTCCTGCGGGCATACACATCTTCCCCAATCTGGACCATGTCCTCCACAAAGAGCCTGGCCTTGGCAGGGCCCCGGGACGACGCCGCTCGCACAGCAGCGAACAGCCGCTTCAGGTCCCCGGGGACGACACCCGCCTTCAGGGATTCAGTCCACCTGCAGCCGCGCTCCCTCCACGCCACGAACTCCACCGCCCTGTCTGTCAGGGGTAGCTCCGCCGTGAACTCCTCCACACGCCTGCACAGGAGCCGAGCCACCTCCTCGTCCCGCGCACACAGTGAGCGCATGTGTCCAATGTCCTCCTCCGGCCCCCCACAGAAGATACAGGGGTGGGCTGGTATTGCCATACGCGTGAGCTTCTGTCTCCACCGTCGCATGACCTGCATGGTGGACAAGCGACCGTCACGTGCCCTCAGCATATTCCTGTGCGTTGGGCCGTGGTGCACAGCTCCCAGGGGCATCGCCTCGCAGGCGCCAGCCAGTGGCGTGTGCGCCCTAGTGCGAGCCGCCAGCGAACGCCACTCCATCTCCCGGACTTGCTGAAGGGCTTGCATGGATGGCACACGCGGCTCGAGCTCACCATTATCCCCCGGCACCAAGAGGATGGCGTGCTCCTTTGGCAGGACAAGATGGACTGGCGGGGCCATTGCACGGGCCGCGGCAGAGTCCGGTGCCTCGAGCGGGACCGCCGCCAAGTGCGAGCTCTGCCTCACCACCCAGTGGTGCGGCCCCCCAACTCGGCGCGGCAGCCGCCGCAGCCCCTCCACTATCCAGCTCAGTGCGTGCTGATTGACCAGATGTGATGTCGGCCCCTTGATGCCACGGTACAGGGCCTCGTGCGCCCTGCGGAGATGCGCTCCTATGACGGACGCATCCACCACGCGTACCGTGCACGCTGACGGGGGCGTGTGCAACAAGTACGCCGCCGCGCCAATGATCTCTGCCTCCGGGACCGTGCCGTAGATGGCACCCGTCCACGTGGGGATTCCGGGGCTGGCCACCGCCACGTTTGTGGCGTCGTCTCCCTGGGGCGACGCGTCAGACGATGTGACTTTAGTCGCCACCGGCACCCAGCAGTACCGGTGGGGCTCCAGCCACGAGACGTCGGAGTGGGGGCTCTGCACCACCTTTCCCAGGGACGCCGCACTGGAGGCCGTGAGCTCCGGGGACAGGACCACCCTCGGTCGATACACCGCATGTGGTCTCCAGGCCAGGTCACATCCGCAGACTGACTTTATGGCGTCCAGGGCGGTGGTATACTCCGCTCCCCAAACTGTTGCGGAGCAGGAAGGCTGGTATACCACCACAGACCCCTGCTCCACTGCGCCGCCATCACGCAACGACGTGACGGCGACGTGCGGATCGTGCGGCACGTTGGACATCCGGACCACTTCCGGGACCGAGTACTCATCCGGATCCGGGATTGGGCCTGCCAGCAGCAGAAGAACAACTGCCCATTCGCTGCACTTGTGCACCGCCGCGCATGCCCTGGAATACGCTGGCCGCCCGTGCACAACCCACAGTGGTGGCGGGCTTATGCCGCCCCCGGCGTGAGGAGTGAGCAGGGGGACGGACGCCGGATCGTCTTGCTGTTGGTAGCCCTCAAAGACGTCCCCCAACAGAAACAGGAGGGCGGCTAGCGGGACGAACGGCATGGACAGCCCCGGGTTGGCCGGGTCCCATCCTTCCTCCGTGTATCCGCCCACCACATACACGTCCCCCGCTGCGGACTGTCTATTGCGTTTGCTGGCCTTCTTTCGGCGCACCGGGTGTATTAGCCGGTGAGTCAACGGACCGGGCAGCAGCGGCCAGAAGACGTCGCGAAGCCCCGTGAGCCACACGTGGTCCAGCTGGTGGGGCCCTACTCCCGCGTGCGGAAGGTGCAGGTGGTCCTCATGGCACTCCTGAAGCTGGACCGCCCAGTGCCCGGGCGCAGGGCAGGGGAGCCGCGCATGCAGGAGGTCATTTGAGGGATCAGTCAGGGACTGTACTGTCGCATCTGTGCGGGGCCCCGAGAGAATGCAGATGTCCCTACCCTTGAAGGTATAGGATTGGGACACCCACTTCCGCCCCGCCCACTGCACTTGCGGCAGATGGGCGTGTACACACGAGTACACCGACGATGGCATGAGAAGCCCTACGCGCAACGTCCCCATCGCCCTGAGTACCCTGTCCACCCACGTATTGCCAGCGTGTGAGGCGAATGACGCAGAGGGCACCATGAACTGCCCGCACACTCCGTACTGTACGTGCATGTCTCGGAGCATGGCCCGCAGCTCATCCCGGACTGTCGTCGACCTGTGGTGGGTGAGCTGAGCCATGGTCGCCACGACAGAGTCGCGGCATATAACCTGGACATCCGCCAACCGTAGCCCATGACCTGACCGCACCGCCACGTTGGACAGGTCCTTGGGCAGCTTCTCGAACTGCAGGGCCGCAGCCTTGATGGCAGTATTCAGCTTGATCACCGCCTCCGCCGTGTCGGACAGGTAGGGCGCCGCGTACCGCACGATGCCTCCAACCACAGCCGCCATCACCTCATGAGGCACCGACGCCGGCCCTAACGTGTTCTTGCACCAGCCCAGCAGGGCTTCACACCGGAGTACATGTTTCTCCTTCATGGTCGCCATCCCCCTGGGATCGAGGCACAGGCCCAAGTATGGTACCGTGCCCTTGGCACGTAAGCATACCCATGGGGCCGCCGTGTCCCCTGGGTTCAGGTATACCATAATCGAATGGATGCGAGCAGTATTGGCATAGGCGCATTTGCCCACGTTGAGGGACATGCCCATGTCAGTGAGATACCGCGCTATCGCCGCCGCATACTCCAGGAATTGCGGCAGGGAGTGCGCTATCAACAGGAGGTCATCACAGTACGCCTGCACCAGGGGTGGCACCGCATGGCGAGCATCTCCCCACGCCTTGCAGGCGAGGCTCCGCAGGAGAGGCTCCAAAAGGAGGAGGTAGAGCACAGCGCTCTCCGCACTGCCCTGCCGCAGGCCCCTGTGGAGTCGTATGCTCGGCGTCGGGCCGTGCGCGGTGATGATGCGCACCAGAGATCCGCAGCTGAGGGTGTGGCAGAGCCTGAAGAGCTCTTCCGCGACACCCATGTGGCGCAGGAGGAGCGCCAGCGCTCCGTGCGGCGCTGTGTCAAAAGCTTTTGACACATCGAAGGCCAGGACGTGGTTTTCCTCCAGCCCACGCTGCAGCCTGCGCTGGGCCAGGAACACCGGGGCAGCCGCCGTGGAGCCCGGCATGGCTCCGAACTGCCAGTCCGCGGCCAGTCCCTTGCGTGACAGAACAGCTGTGAACCTTCGCATGAGGGGAGTCATGAGCATTCGCATGTCTTGCTGCCCCAGCGCTATCGGCCTGTACTCGTCCAGGTTGCCCGTGGCTGTGCCCTTGGGCATCAGCCAGATAATGGCCTCGTGCCAGGATTCCGGGACGTCCGCACCCCGCAGGATTGCCCTGTATGCATGCACCAGGAGCCCCTGCACCGGTTCAGGCAGCTCTGCTATGAGGGCAGCCGTGACCCGGTTGGACCCCGGAGCTTTGTCGTCCGCCACGGCCTGCCTCACGGCGTCTTTAAGGTCCTGCATGGTGTAGTCCTGTACCGACCTCCATTCCTCCGGCACCCCTGTGGGAATGTGGGCTCGGACCAGCCGCTCGAAGGCCGGCAGGTTCACTGGCCGCTTGGCGTACAGCGCCTCCCAATACCTTTGGACCTCACCGATGACGTCCGAGGCCTCCAAGAGCACCTTCTCCGACTCGCGGACGCGTACGGACCATAGGCCAGACGGGGCATAGTTCACCACGTTGATGGCCCCCCGTATCGCCGTCCATCGGAGTTGCAGATCCGGTACCCTGCCCCGCCAGTAGTCCTTGATGGACCGGCGCCTGTTGCTCCTGAGGACATCCCGTAGCTCCTCCACGCGTGTCTCCAGCTGGTGGAGCTGTTGGTCCAATGCGGCACGCAGGTCCTCTACCGAGGCGGGGGACAGGTCGGGGTCCACTTGCCGGAGGTGCTGTAGCAGGGCAGTCGCTTCCTGGGAGTGGAGTCCGGCCGCCGCCGCGTCCCGTTGCCACAGCTGATGGGCGCGCCAGGCCAGGGCCTGCTGATCCGAGAGGACCTGGTCCAACGACGCCTCCGTTTCCGCCTGCCCGTACGGGTATTGCGGGTCCACGCCTGAAGGCATGCGCACTCCCGTGACCCTGGACACGTCATCACGGAAAGCGTAGAGCAAGTCAAAGACCGCTTGCACCTCCGACGTGCCCATGGTGGCAGTGTCGTGGTCCGACGAGAGCCACGCCTGTAGCCGCCGATCCCCGCAGGCCTTCTGCAGTACTGCCGCTGCCGCCTCACGAACCCCCGGGGAGTCCGGGCGTATGGCATGCAGCCTGCCCTGGGCGTGCGAGTAGGCCATCCTGGTGACCCTCTCCTTGCCGGCCACCGCTAGCGGGATGTCCAGGACCACAAGGCCATGATCCGACCCCAGTGACGCAGGAGACCGCCCGGCGCCAAGTGAGGGCGCTCACGCGCCGCCCATGGGACCAGAGGCGAGTTTAGAAGGAAGGAGTCCAGTCGGTGCCCTGCTCTCGTGGGCCTCCTGTCCTCCTCCCGTTCCGGGCCTGCCCTGTGGAAACCACACTGTTCCCACAGGGCTTGGAACCTCCTCGTGGTAGGGTGCCACGGGGACTCTAGCCACACGTTGAAGTCCCCTCCGAGGAGCACGGCCCTGGTGCCTCCCGCGCTCTTGGCCGCCGCGTACATGGCCACGTCAGCCCAGAAGGACGCCTTAGACGCCCAGGAGTCGCCGCCGCTACCCGGGCCGTGGACGTTGATGACCGTGAGGGTGCCACCTGCGGTCACCACATCGAGGGCCATGGCCTTGCCTGGCACGATGTCCACGATATCTCGAACTTCCTCCGCGGCGAACACGTCCGCCCGAAGGGCAATCAAGAGCCCGCCGCGCACCGCCGCCGCCGACGCCGCCTGGGCATCCACCCCTGGGTACGCATGATACCCGTGGTGGCGCCACTGGTTCTCGGAGTGCACCACACCTTGTGGGTCCTGCAGGCCGGTCTCCTGGAATAGGCCCAGGATGGCACCCTCGGCCTTCATGATGCCCGCCGCCACCGCTTCACCGTCGAGCATACCTGGGGCCACTGGTACGCCGTCCCCCCGCATCGAGCCCTGGACGTTCCACGACACCGCCGCTCGGGTGTCGGAGGCTGGGCCCCTTCATGGCTGCACGTGTGGACCGGGGCCCCCCGCCGGATCCGGATCACTGGATGGAGAGGGGCCACCAGCAGATTCAGGGGGACCACCCGCACCCGGCGCGGGCGGCCGGCGAGGTGGCCCCTGACCCCGTGGGCCTCCGCCCCAGGCGGTCGTCGCCTGCTGAGACCCGGCAGATGCGGCGGGCTCCCCTTCTGCCTGTCCGCTGGATGTACTTGCCGCCGTACTCCCCATTGAAGTCACTGCCCAATCGCTCCAGATCGTGCCGCCGACGGCGACGCCCCGTGCTCCGCCGCAGGGCGGGCACCCGTGGGCAGCGTGAGCGCTCTGGACCCCGCCTGGGCCGACGCAAAAGGCCCCGCCTGGCCCCCCGGCATAACGCCAGCCAGCATGGCCAGCGCCTGGTCCCGTTGCGCCGGATCAGTCGCATGGTCCCGCTGGATGTGGTCTAGCAGGTCCTTGGGGTGGAGGTGGGTAGGCCGGCAGTGCGTGCCAGCTTTCCAAGTGCAGTGACCAGCCCCATCCAGCCGAGACCAGGGGCAGACATTGATCGTCTTTGCCCCACGCTGATCCGTGGCCAAGTCACCACCGAAGTGCTGCAGCACATACCGAATGTTGGCATAGCCGCCATATTGAGGCGGGGGGCTCCTCTTGGGCGGCGGCTTGGGCGCCGCTTTCGGGGCCTGCCTCGCCGCCGCGGCCGGGGGTGCCGCAGGCCGTACTGGCGGCACGCTTGGTGGTTGCGGCAGGTGCGGCATTCCCCCCACGGGAAACTGCTCCTCCACCCAGCGGCGCCACGCGTCGGCGAACTTTTCCCGGTCTCCCTCGACCTTCCACCTGGACGTGGAGAACGCCCGGAGCCACGGCCCCATGTTCTCCGCCATGACCGGGCGAAGGGCATCTCCTCCGCTTTGCCGGCGGAAGCGTGTCGCGGCCGCGCCTGCCACGGTCCCTTGGAGGTACAGCGCGTCGCCCCCGTCTCCACTCAGTGCACTAAGGTGCAGGGCCTCCAGGTCGGCGGGGCGGACCGTGAGCACCGTGCCCTCTCCGCGATCGTACAGCCGCGGCGCCGAGGAGTGGGGCTCCAACGCCGCCACAACCCAATACCACGCCCGCGACGCGCTATGCAGCAGTGCCAGCGAGGCTGCCGGCCTGTTGCTGGAGGACTGCGCCGCCGGGGCCCTGGGGAGGGCCGCCGCGTGACCCTGCAGCGCCCTGCACATGCCAGCTGCATGCTCAGCCTGCCACACGTTGCTCGGGGCTACGGGCCAGACGTCCTGCCCTGGGATCACCGGCGGCCGCGTGACCTCCACGAAGACCTCCGGTGCCGGCGGGATGTCCTCGGCCGTGCACCTGTGTGCCCTGCGCAGCGGCCCCAGCCCACTGAGGCACTCCCGGAACACCCGGTAGCAGGCCGGGCCCCTGGACTGCTGCCTCCTGAGCCGGCACGCGGTGACTACGACCCATTCCAGTCCCCCTGTTTCCACCCGAACACAGGCCCAATACTCCGCCCCCTCCAACACCACCAGCCGCCCCATATCCGCCATGCCCACCGTATGGGTGGAAGGCACTCTCTCCACCCTCAGCCACCGCTTGGCGCTTTCTTCCCACGGCTGGGGGGCATGCATCCGCTGCTGCTGCATCGCGTCCTGCACGTGCTGCAGGGACGCCGTCGCCAGCATGGACGTCCCCCCGTCCGCCGCCGCCGCCACACACAGCAGGGCATGTTGCATGCGCGCCCCGGGCAGCCCCACGTTGTGCGGGACGTTCGCCAGGTCCAAGGGCGTGCGGGGCGCCGGCAGGGCTTCCAACACCGCTGCAGGCAGCTCCCCCAGGGACGGCAGACGCGCGATGGGCCCCATGTCCCTGTTGAGGACCACCGCCGCCACCCACCGCCTGTCCAGCGCGGACAGGAGATTGCCCGGCCTCGGCACCCTGAGGAGGGTACCGACGGCGGACAGGAGGGCGCACACGCCACAGTCCTTGGTGTTGCCGGCCGGCTGCTGCACCTGTGCCGCCCGGGCCTCCGCCAGCAGATGCTCCGCACCTGGCCATCCCGCCCACTGGCCCCTCGGTGCCATGCGCATCGTCCGGACCGCCATGTCCCACGTGTGCGGCCATTGGGGCGGGGCCCCCGACACCACAAGCCGGCCCAGCGGGTCCACGGGCAACCGCATGTCAGGGGCCACGAGGTGGTGGGCCGTCCAGTGCCGCATGCCCGGCGTCTCTAACCGGTCGAGGTACACCGCCTCTGAGCCCCCCACCTCGACGTACCTCGCAATGAGGAGGGCAGCCGGGGTTTGGTCGTGCCGCTGGCCTTCCCACCCCTCCCTCGGGAGCATCATGGCATGGGGGGCCAGGCACTGCACCACGTCGGCTGCCAGCGCGACCACGTCGTCGCTGAGCTCCACCCCATGGTCCGCGGCCACCAGGAAGTGGTGCCTGGGCTTGGAGTACACGTGCTCCAGGGCGCCCCGCAACTCAGCTTGCGGGGGAGAGGCATCTCCGCAGCCCCGCAGCCATGGGAGTGCGCCCGGGAGACGCCGCCCTGCTCCTCCTGACCAGACGGCGGCCTTAAGGACCGGCGGGTCCCGCCAGACAGCCCTAGCGACCTGATCGCGCCAGGGCTGTGGCTTGTTTGCACCCCACTGGAGGACGGCCACCACAGCATGCGTGGTCAGGGGCTCTGCCGTGAGCTGCAACGCTGTCCCCCCGTCGGTCTCGATCACCGTGCCCCTTGGGGCAGTGAAGACGTGGCCATCGGCCCCACGGACCGCCACCCATCCCCACAAGACCGCCACGGTCTCCCAGCTGGGGTGGTTGGTTTTCCTGAGCAGGACCACCACCGGCGGGCACGGGCCGTTGGTGGCCCACACGCGCCATTCCACTCCCACCAGACGCTCGTGACCAAGGGGCCGGTACACCTGGGGCCACGCGTCTGGGAGCTGGCGATGGACAGCGGTCCACACATCAGCCCCGCCAGCCCGCGTGAACTGGAGTCCCCCCAGGATGTCCCCGTCCACAGGGCTGGGGAGGTGGGCGGTGCGAACCTCCAACCCCTGACCCAGGCGAAGCCCTGGCCCCTCTCGGTCTCCCAACAGCGAGACCTCCGGGTCTGTGGCCGCAAGACGAGCCGCCACCGTGGGGAGATGCAGGGAGACAGTCCACGGCTGGACTGAGACGGGCTCGCGCGGGAGGTCAGGGCAGGCCGCCACAGCACTGCCATCCCTCGCCCAGTTGAGCGCCCTGTCCCACCACTGCGCCCACGCGGCCGGCGCTGCCGGCAACGACCAGGACAGGTACGTCACGACCGCCTTAGCCTGCCACTCGCGAGGGTCCATGCCGGCGGGGTGTGTGTGCCACGTGCACACCCATCCCAGATTGGCTTCCTGGACGGCAACCACGTCCCTCCACGGGACCACCGGGAACGGAGTGAGCAGGGCCGCCATGCCACATGGCAACGCCACCGCCCACTCGGTCAGGCCCCCACTCTCCACCGCATACCCCACCGCCGGGAGCCCTCCCCCTTGCGCCTTTGCCACCGCTTCCTGCAGCAACGTACCGTGGCCCCGGCCGTGGTCCTGGCTGCGGTCCAGGCTGAGGGCCCCCACACGGGCCATGGCCTGGAGGATCAGGAGTAATTCTTGGGGTACTCCCCGCGGCACCGGCGGCTGGGGGTGGGCGAACCGGCAGGCATATGCCCGCATGCACCACCCCTTGGCCGAATGCCTGCAGGTTTCCACCTCCCGCGTCTTCGGCCCAGCCTTATCCGCCACCCCCAGCTCCCGTGGACCCACCTCACGCGCCTCCTTCGCCCCCACGATCACCAGCTCCTCGTCCTGCTACCCGGCGCCCTGTGCCTCTTCACCCTTGAACTCCGGCTCCTCGTCCTGCTCCATGGCGACTTGTGCCTCCTCACCCCTCCTGCGTTGGTCCTCCTCCTCCAGTGCCTCCGCCGTCGGCGGCGGGCCCGCAGCATCCGTGTACTTCGCCAGGGCCGCCGCCACAATGGCCTGCACGTCCACCTCCCCCCCGGCCACCTCCGGCTGATCCTGCTGCTGCTCCTCCCCCGTGGGTTGCTCTTGCCCCACCCCGTCACCGCCATGGCCTGCTTCCTCGTCACCCCCCACCGGGATCGCGTGTTCGGACCCCTGGGGGGCGGCGCTCCCGTCGAGGCGCGTGCCCACCACCACCAGCAGCTTGAGGTCACCGCCGCGGCTCTCAAGGCGGTATCTGCTGGTGGTGGGGACGAGGACCGCCCCATCCCCGGTCAGCAGCAGGCGGTCCGCGTCGAACACGACCTCTGCAACCTCACGGTGCAACGCCACCAGGAGCGCATGGGACCCCAGCGCCCGGGGTGTGAGGGGCCGCCCGGCCTGCTCGCGACGCCAAGCGTCAGCCCCACCTCGCCACAAGGCCACGTACAGGCCTTCGTCCCGCCGCACGTCCTCCAGCCCTGCCTCGCCCAGCAGGCGCCCCACGGACAGGCGCACCAACAGGGGGAAGCCTTCCTGGGGCTCGGCCGCCCGGACATCACCGGGGTGGTGACCCAGGACCGCCGCATCCCCCAGTTGGACACAGCGGACCTGGCCGTTGTCCGGGGACGCTGCCGCCAGTGCCATCTCCCGGGCGACCTGCCCTGGGCGCTGGAGCTCATAGCGCTCCAGGGCGTCCGCCAGCATCCCTGCCTCCCGCTGCCCCGTGCCCGTGAGGCGGTGCCTGTGGGCGCCCTCGGCCGCATGGTACCTGCAGTGCGGCCGCTCACAGCTCCCCGGGGGAGGGGGCGGCACCGCAGTGGGCATGGGCCGCAGCGGCTCGTTGGCCGGGTCCTCGTCCATGCCGGCGTAGACGTCGGGCCCGGCGTCGTCCTCAAACATGAGGGCCAGCGCCGACTCGCCTGTCCCGTATGCCTCCTCGTCCCCCTCGCACTCCTCCTCCTGCTCCCCCTCCACCCCTTCTCCATCCGCGACCACCGCCGGCGGCGTGTCCGGCCGCGGCGGGAAGGGCGACAGAGGTCGCTCGTCACCGCCTCCGCCCCTTGCCGCCTCCGCCGCGTCCAGCCGTGCCCGCAGGTTGGCGGGCAGCCGGGCCCAGCTGGTGCCCGCATGGAGATCCATGCGGTACGCCAGCCCCGCCGGACACGGCTCACCGGGTGCCACCTGGCGCCACTCCCGCCACTCCCACATCCAGTCCTCCACTCCTTCCCCCGTGGCACGTCCCCCACTGGGCTCCACAACCCCGCCGCCCTCCGCCGGCGTGTGCGCCTTCAGCACACCCCGCCCCGCGTCGTGTCCCCCCGAAGAAACCGCCTCCGTCGGCGTCTCCTTGGCCCCTTCCGCCCTCGGGGCGACAGCCGCGAGCGCCTACGCTATCAGCTCGCCGGCGTCAGCCCCTTCCGACGCGGCCCCCCCACTCCCCACGGCTGTCCGCCGGTACTCCTCCAGGGCCTGCGCGAGCAGCTCGCTGATGTCTCGCGGGCCAGCCACTGCCGCCTCCTGTGCTGCATCCCCCGCTCGTTCCCCCGCCGTAGTCCTCCCCATGGGGGCCGCGCCCTGCATCCCATGCGTCGGGGGCAGACCCCCACCCGCAACCACTGGCTCAGGGTCCGTCGGCACCACGGGCGGGGCTTCGCGCGGCACGGCTGGGTCCGGCATCTGGACCGTCCGCGGTGGTGACCCCGCCGCGGGAAACTCCGTCTGGGGCACCGCCGGGGGTGGCGCAGCCGCAGGTGCCCCCATTCTCCTCGTCTCGCCCGAGGGCACGCCACGTGCCTCCCGTTGCGACACCCCTTGCTGTTGGGCGCCCTGCCCCGGCCGAGGTGCCGGTACCGGTACCGGCACCGGCATTGTGTGCTGATGCACCGGCCGTGAGTGCTGCTGGGGCAGGGGATGAGGGTACTCCACATGCAGGTGCGGACGGTGATGGTGATGGTGGTGGTGAGTGTGGACGGGGTGCTGTGGCACAGCCCCTTGCGACACCCCCTGCTGTTGGGCGCTCCGCCCCGGCCCAGGCACCGGTACCGGTTCCGGCACCGGCATTGTGTGCTGAGGCGGTCGTGGGTGCTGCTGGGGCAGGGGATGTGGGTACTCCACATGCTGGTGCGGACGACGATGGTGATGGTGATGGTGAAGGTGGACTGGGTGCTGTGGCACAGCCCCTTGCGACACCCCCTGCTGCTGGGCGCTCCGCCCCGGCTCAGGCACCGGTACCGGCTCCGGCACCGGCATTGTGTGCTGAGGCGGGCGTGAGTGCTGCTGGGGCAGGGGATGCGGGTACTCCACTTGCTGGTGCGGAAGGTGATGATGACGGTGATGGTGAAAGTGGACGGGGTGCTGTGGCACAGCCCCTTGCGACACCCCCCGCTGCTGGGCGCTCCGCCCTGGCTCAGGCACCGGTACCGGTTCCGGCACCGGCACTGTGTGCTGAGGCGGTCATGGGTGCTGCTGGGGCAGGGGATGGGGGTACTCCACATGCTGGTGCAGACGGTGATGGTGATGGTGTTGGTGTAGGTGGACGGGGTGTTGTGGCACAGCCGCCAGCTGGTGGTGATGGTGCAGATGGACGGGGGGCTGCGGCACAGCTGTCGGGTGTACGTGTTGGTGTGGGAAGTGATGCTGCATCATGGGGAACCCGACGGGGTGATGAAGTAGGTGATGGAGATGGAGTTGGTGGTGGTGGTGAGCCCCAAAGGGCGGGATGGGCATGGGCCCGAGGCCTGGGGGCGGCGGCATCGGAAACGCACCCGGCGCCGCATACCCCGGCTGCCCCGCCGACCCCACCGGGGGCCGCCCGCGCTGCGCGTCATTCGAGCTGCCCGAGATCTTGTAGACATCGGAGTAGTCGGTTGAGCAGGTGCACCCCGAACGGCACCGTGCCCGCGGCGAACCGCGCCTGAACGTCGGGCGCGTTGTACGGGTGGGGATCGCGGGCCAACATCTGCCGCAAGCAGACGTCGACGAAGTGGTCCCACCCGTTGTCCCTGGCCGGACGGTCCGCGTCCACGCGCGCCTGGAACGCCGCATACGTGTGCGGCCCGTGTCTGACGAGATCAGACACTGTGTCTACCAGGTGCCGGGCGCGTCGCCGGAAGGCTGGCAACTCCGCGGGATTGGCGGGGAAAGATAGCGACATTTAGCTAACGAAGGCTGTGTGAGCTAAGGACACGGGAGAACGGGTGGACTCTGTGGCCCGTTCCGCCCGCCGCTGGCTTTTTGTTGCACGACACTTCGCACGACACAGTTGCGCACCCCTCTTGCGCGCCCCTCTTCCCTTCCGTGTTCCTTTGCCCCCGGTCATGCCCGTTTGGTGTGCCCCTTGGCCCAGCCCGGTTGCTGGCGGGCTTGTTGCCAGGCAGGGTTGGGGGGGGGGGGGGGGGGCGCCCGACGCTGGCTCCGGTCCCTCTCTCCGGGAGCTTCCCCACGGGGGGGCCGATGCATGCACTCCCCGTCAGGGTGTAACTCTGTTGTACGGGCCGTCCATTTGTACCCGCTCAGTACAAATGGACCTGCGTCGTATCCAGGTACGTCGGCCCTTCCCCACACCGGGGTCGGGTACACTGTGGTTCTCTTGGGAGTCCTTGCGGGATAGGCACGTCTCTTGCCTACCCCGATGGACGGTGTGCCCTACCCGCAGCCCCTCGCAGGACACGAACCGCAGTACGTGCCGTGGGGAGTGCTCTTGGTCAGGCCCATTGGCCACCCCCCCAGGCCGGTGCCACCTCGGGCCGCTGGCCAACGGTCCCGGGCGTAACCCACCTTATTGCCTGCGCTCAGGTGGGGCCGATACGGACACCGGGGGGGCCCCCAAACCCCAGAGGTCGGGTACCTCACCAGCGTCTTTCGCGGGCTCTTGTCACCCCGGCTCTCCCCCGTTCGTTGCGGTGTTGGTCCATGCCTCTTGCTTTCGTCCCCAGGGGCGTCCCCCTGTCCCGCGCCCCTTGCCGTGCCCCCTGGCCCCCGCCATGTCCCGTCTGCCCCTGCTGTCTGCCCCTGCTCTGGCGTGTTGGTGTCCTTTGTTGTTTGTTTTTTTTCTTTTTTTTTTCCGTCCCCTGCCCCCCCCCATGTCCCCTCGCTGTCTCCTCGATGTCCTCGCCCTTTTCGTGGGTGGGTGGAGGAGTAGGGGACGGGGGGGGGGGGCGTCCTCGCTGTCAGCCCTATTGCGCAAGCACGTCGTAAGCACGGCGCAGGCACGAGGCGCGGCACTTGTCGCTCCGCTGGGGGGGGGGGGGCTTGCTGTGTGGCTCCCGCCGTCACCCTACCCTTCCTGCGGTTGCACCCCCGGTGGTCCCCCCGTTGGGGCCCGCACGGCGCGTGCTCCCTTTGGGCACGGTCGTGTGGTTCGTCCCGCACTCTCGTTCCTCGGCCTCCCCACCCTGCCGCGGCGTCCTCGGGGGGGGGGGGGTCCGCTCCCCACTACCGTCTTCCCCCATGTCCCCTCGCCTTCCCCCCGCTGCCCTCGCCCCTTTCATTGGTGGGTGTGGGAGTTGGGGGTGGGGAGGGAAGGGCGCCCTCGCTGCCCTTCCTCCGGCGTAAGCACGTCGCAGGCACGGCACTGGCACGTGGCGCGGCACTTGTCCTTCTGATGGGGAGTGGGGCACGCCGCGTGGCCCCCGTCTTCGCCCTTCCCACTCTGCGTTCGCTCCCCCGGTGCCCCCCCCGCCAGGGCCTGCACGGCGCTTGCTTCCCTTGGGCACGGTCGTGTGGTCCGTCCCGCACCCTCACCCCGCCGTCCCCCCTTCTTGCCGCTTTGTCCTCGGGAGGGGGGGCCGCTGTCCGCCCTTCCCTTCCTGCATCCCCCACCCTTGGGGGGGCGGAGGCGCGTGGGGGGGGGGGGGGGCTTGTCGTTTTCCCTTCGTCGCTCTCATGTCACAGGCACGAGGTGCGGCATCCTTCTCTCTGCAAAGGGGGGGGGGGGTTTGCCTCGTGGCTCCCGTTGTCGCCCTTTCTACCCTACGCCCGCCCTCCCGGTGGTCTCCCCGCCGGGGCTTGCACGGCGCGTGCTCTCTTCGGGCACGGTCGTGTGGTTCGTCCCGCTACCGCCGCCTCCCCACCTTGCCGCGTTGCCCTCGGGGGGGGGGGGTCGCTTGTCGCCTCCCCCCTACCCGCACTCCCCGCCCTCGGGGGGGCGGGGATGGGTGGGGGGGGGAGGTGCGCCCTTTTCGTCTCCCCTCCGTTGCACGCACGTCGCAGGCAAGACGTAGGCACGACACAGTCACGGGGTGAGGCACTTGGCTGTTGCGGGGGGGGGGGGGGTTTCCGTTTGGGCCTTCCCGCTCTGCTCCATGGTTTAGGCCCCGCAGCCCAGGATAACCAGCCGCTGTTGCCCCTCGGCGGTAGTCGCCACGTCTCCGCATGGTTCTCAGTGTCCCGTGCCTGCTCCCTCCTGTGCCCATACTTACTGGAGGAGGTACGTACCCGGGTGGAAACGGAAGATGAGGAAGTGCGGGCAGCGGGGAGGACTTACCGTACGCCTCGAAGGCTTCTTGCGCCATCCGCCGCCCTGGTCGAGGGGAGGGCCCCTGTTTCGGCACCCAACAGCCCGGGGGGGGGCGACCGCCCATCCTCTCCCTGGTGCCTGTGTATCCACTTCCGAGCGGCCTGATACCGGTGCCGTGGTATCAGTCCGCTGGAAGTGGCGGCTACAAAGCGGCCGGGCGCTCTCGTCCCCCGGGCCTCTGCCACCCCCGAGCGCGATGGAGGCCCCTGAGGTCCTATGGCAGAGACGCGGGGAGACGGACGGGGGATTCATTTGTGGCATCCCCTGGCCACCTAGTTAATCGGTTCAGCACATGCTACGCCGCAGGGGGCCCACCGGTTGGCGCCGCTGGTGCCCGTCCCCTCTGTGTCACACTTACTGCAACAGGCAGGGGGTCCAGTGGATGGCGCCACTGGCGCGTGTCCCCTCTGTGCCACTGGCTGGGTCATAGCACGGGAGGCCCTACGAATGGCGCCGCAGGTGCCCGTCCCCCCGTGTCGCTTCCTGCCTCCTGCTCCAGGCTTGACGGACGTGACATGACGCATGATTGAGGTCAGAGTTGGTTTCAGGACGCGCACGGCGCACGGCACGACGTTTGGCAACTATCCCCTACCCTGCCCCCGCTGCTCCCTCCCTCGCCCTCTGTGCCCGCCTAATGCTGAGCATGCCCCTGTCTCCCTCGTCGCTCCCTCTCTCTGCTCTGGCTAGCACGGGGCGAAGCAATTCGCGAGGCAACCCTCCCTCCTTGCTGCCCCCCTCCACTCCCGTTCTCTGGCCTAGCCCTGCCCCTCGCGTGTTCGTTCCCCCTCGTCCTCCCTCGCCCACTTTCCCAGGCCCCTGGGTCCTTGGCCCTCTGTCTCCTTGTCCCCGTCCTCGCTGTACCCTCCCTGCATACACACCGCGGAGCAATACACGGCACCTCACCCTTTCCCTCTTCACCTTGCCTCCCCCTGGCGCCCTGGTCTCTAGGCTTGTGGCACGCATGCCGCACCGCACCCTCTTGCGGCCTCTGTCTCTCTTTGTCCCCTGCCCTGTTACCCCTCTCCCTCTTGCTGGACACTGTGTAGGCAGATCGCACGCATGTCGCAGGCACGCACCTGGCTCTCGTTGTATGTCTCTACGCAGGACACTGCACCCATGGGGGTGGACCGCTATGCGGCAGCGCGCCGCGGCGCTCCGCCTTGCCCAGTGCCCCCGCGCACTGCGGGCGGCTCGCTCGGTTGTGGGGCACCTTTGTGCTTCCGCCCCACGCTCGCTCCTTCATGCCGCCGTGGCACGCCCTCTTCCCTGCCCTGCCTTCTCTGCCCTCTGCCCTCCGGCCAGCGCGTGTACAATGTGGGGCAATTCGCATTGCAGCGCTCCCTCTTTGCCCCCTCTCTCTGCCCTGGCCCCTTGGCCCTGTCCTGCCCCCTGTCTGCTCGCCCTCCCTCGTCATCATGTGCCCCCCTTCCCAGGTCCCTCGGTCCCTGGCTCTCGGTGTCTCTGTCCCCGTCCTCCCTTTACCCTCTCGGCATACAGTTCGCGGAGCAACACGCGAGGCACCCCTCCCACTCCCCCTTCACCTTGCCGCTCCCAGGCGCCCTGGTTCCGTCCGCACCGGCCCGCAGCCTGCGGCCCTCTTCTCCCGCCCTGCATCCCCCTCCCTCCCCTGCCCTTTTCCCTCCCTACACTTACATTTTTACACTACGCAGGACACTTTGTAGGCAAGTCGCACGCACGTCGCAGGCACGCACCCGGCCCCTCCCACCCTGCCCTGCCCTTTCCCCTCTCTTCTTTACGCTGAACACTTCGCAGGACACCGTGTAGGCATGTCGCACGCACGTCGCAGGCACGCACCTGACCTTTGTTGTATAACTCTACGCAGGACACTGCACCCATGGGGGTGGACCGCCTTGCGGCAGCGCGCCGCGGTGCTCCGCCTTGTCCAGTGCCCCCGCGCACTGCGGGCGGCTCGCTCGGTTGTGGGGCACCTGTGTGCTTCCGCCCCACGCTCGCTCCTTCATGCCGCCGTGGCACGCCCTCTTCCCTGCCCTGCCTTCTCTGCCCCTCTGCCCTCCGGCCAGCGCGAGCACAATGCAGAGCAATTCGCGTGGCAGCGCTCCCTCTTTGCCCCCTCTCTCTGCCCTGGCCCCTTGGCCCTGTCCTGTTTTCTGTCTGCTCGCCCTCCCTTGTCCTCTCGTGCCCCCCTTCCCAGGTCCCTTGGTCCCTGGCCCTCGGTGTCTCTGTCCCCGTCCTCCCTTTACCCTCCCGGCATACACTTCGCGGAGCAATACGCGAGGCACCCCTCCCACTCCCCCTTCACCTTGCCGCTCCCAGGCGCCCTGTTCCGTCCGCACCGGCCCGCAGCCTGCGGCCCTCTACTCCCGCCCTACCTCCCCCTCCCTCCCCTTCCCTTTTCCCTCTCTACTCTCCGCAGGACACTACGCAGGACACTTTGTAGGCAAGTCGCACGCATGTCGCAGGCACGCACTCGGCCCCTCCCTCCCTGCCCTGCTCTTTCCCCTCTCTTCACTACGCAGAATACTTCGCAGGACACTGTGTAGGCATGGCGCACGCATGTCGCAGGCACGCACCTGGCCCCTATCGGCGGCGTCGTCGGGCCGGCTGGCCCCACGCTGTGACCGTCCGCCGCTGCCGCAGCCCCCGCAGGAGCCGCTGCCGCGGGCAGCCACTTCATATGCCGCGGGGGGCGCGGCCCTGGTTGGCAACGGCTGCCCCCCGGCCAGGGTTTCGCTATACCCCCCGCGGCGCCTGGTCGCCGGGGGGGATCCATCACAAATATCTGCAAGACATCGAAAAAAAATAGAAAACACCCATATACCCCCCCCCCGCCCTGTTAAACGCCCATGTATATGAATATACATACATATATATATATATATATATATATATATACATATACATATATACATATACATATATGAATGTATATGGGTGTTTGACAGGGGGGGGGGGTCAAACTACCGTGCACCCGTCTTTTTTCAATTTCGGGCCACCACGGAGGATTATTTGGGGTTTTCTTCATGACCCCCCCTATTTTGAGGGTGCTGAATTCATCTTTAATGGTTTCGGAGGTAGTTGGGACAACTAGGGGGCTAGTTCAGGGTGTTGTGCTGAATTTTTCTGCATTTTCTCTGCACTGGTTTACTGCAGGTTTCGCACTATTTTCCTGTTTCACAGAGGGCACCATGGGTTCCTCATCCAAAATGGATTCCCCATCAAAATCTTCTTCTTGCTCTTCCCCTAGCCAGTCCCCGGGCAAACGGGACCGCAAGGCAAATGACGGAGGTCCCTTTGGCAACCGTGTCATTGGGATTAACCTCCGCAACTTGAGGCAGTTCATGACCAGTAGCATGCGGCAGACTCGGGTCGACCACATGCGCCAAAATATGGGGAGGCTTCCCAAGACCAAGGACAAAAATTTTTATTGGCAGTCCCTAAATTCTGATTGGCCCTCTTTTCTCTGGCACCACTTTGGTGACAAGTGACTGACAGCCCAGGAGCAATATATTGACCAGAATTTGGTTGCCGGGGACCTGTTGGTCTCACTGACAGCCCAGGAGCAATATATTGACCACAATTTGGTTGCTGGGGACCTGTTGGTCCAGATTGATTTTTCAGAGCGACAAGAATTGACACAAAAATTAAGCATTAGCGAGGAGGAGTATAGCAAGAGAAAACTCCTGATGCTGGTGCTGAAATTGACCATCAGACCCACGCAGCAGGACCCACCAAAGCATCTGGCATGTTTTTATATTGGCGATGGCACTATACCAAAACATTTAAATGCCATTCGCAACGCATTGAAAGATGCAGTGGACTGGATGCGGTCCATGTTTGGTGTTCGGCGCGTGTTTGTTTTTTCGGATCGTGCGCGACAAGAGTTCAGCTGTGCCACTTTGCTTATGCGGCTGAGCTCAAGTCGCCATTTCCTCCATGTTCCCATGATGTGGATGTATGCCACCCCCGGTCATGGCAAAGGCATGTGCAATGGCCTTGGGGGAGCAATTAAAAGAATGATATATCATTATATGGCTGCACAGCACAAGCACGTCAATGTTGCTGAAATTGTGCAGCACTTGTGCCAGCATACCAAAAATCGGCCTGTGCGTGGAACCAACTACTCCAAGATTAGTAAGTATAGGTTTGTACATGTGCAGCCCGATGCAAAGCCCATTATGAAGGCCCCCACCATTCCCGGGGCCACCCAGTTTTCTCAGTGGAAGCCCGTGAGTAAGGGCAAGCTTATGCGCAGGCGGTTTGCCTGTTTTTGTGCTAGGTGCATCCACAATGCACCCGGAGCTTGCCGCAATACGCCATTTTGTGGCGATTGGAAGCATGTGCAAGTGAAGGAGGATGAGAACTTGTGAGAAAGGACGATTTGTGGTGTAAAACAACAATGGAATTGTGCTTGTGTTGGCCTCTATACCGCAATAGCGAATATCAGGAAAAACAATGTGCAGAAAAGCTGCGTGCAGGTAAAAGTTAACCGAACACGAAATACTATATTTAAAATTTCGAAAAAATATGAAGGCAAACCCCCCCCCATACCCGTACATCCCCGAAAAGCCATCTCCAAGGGCTATCCGAAAAGGTATAAGATGCCCCCCCCCCCCCCCCTGGGAAACAACAATTTTTCAGAAATTGGCCGACACTACCCGGTCGGACGGGTGCGCGGTAATCTAGCTTTTTTGACCCCCCCCCGTCAAACACCCATATACATATACATACATATATATATATATATATATATATATATATATACATACATATATAGTCATAGTCATAGTCATAACCACTTATCATGCCGTCTACTGGAGTTACCGGGCATCTCGCACCGACGGGTGGTTCCTGCCTTGCTCGATCCCGTGGGTCCAAGGGCGGCCTGAGGTGGCCCACAGCATGACAGAGGACCCAGAGGACCGGGGATACCGGCCAACCAGGCTTTGGGGGCACTGGCAACTGCAAGGATTTAGCATTAGCAACGCCGACGGACGCCGGCCCGTTTGTTCGCCGGGGGTAAAGGGGCAAGGCAGGGCAATGCAGCAGCATAGCAACAAGCAAAAAGCAAGGGTGTCTCCTATGGGTGCAACGCAGCAACCAAGGTACAAAGCAGCACGCATGCGGCGAAGCAAGAACGGGC
Organism: Eutreptiella sp. 'Long Island Sound 2002'; assembly: GCA_964036045.1. Taxonomy (NCBI): domain Eukaryota; phylum Euglenozoa; class Euglenophyceae; order Eutreptiales; family Eutreptiaceae; genus Eutreptiella; species Eutreptiella sp. 'Long Island Sound 2002'. The sequence goes on along the minus strand of OZ038380.1, from coordinate 114,956,170 downwards.
GCCCTGTTGTTCGCGTACGTCCGCCACCGTGGAGACGTCCACCACCCCTGACTCCATGTAACCCACTGCCAGCCGCGCATGCAATAGCCCGTAGATCCATAGCCAGGTTTTCCGTGAGGCTCCAGCCTAGCCTGGCCCTCGGCTTTCATCGCCCCCTGGTTCCCATATTGTACGCCGCCGACCCATCGCAGGCCTCCCTTAGTATAGTACAGAAGCATACGGTAGCTACCCCAGTCTCTCCATTGCCCAGTGCTGCACCCATACCCCAGATATATACAGTGCCGGCACTCCATGTTAGAGGCCAGTACCCAATCGGCTTTGAGGTACTCGTACTCTCCCACGTATAATATATCAAGAGGGTCTACAGGGGGGACGCCGGCCGCCCCATGACAGGAGGGGCGCAACCGGTGAATATCGCTGGCTGGGATTCGGGCTGGTGGGTGCCGTAGCTTGGTTATCGACCCCCTGCAGGGGTACCCACCAGAGGTTCGCCCCGGGCTGTGGTTACCAGGTTCACCTCATGTGGCCCACATACATTGCCCTGACGCCTGCCCTTGACCCTTACCTGCACTGATTGGCCAGCTCCCGTGGTTGCGCAGCCTCCGCCACAGCAGCGGCCTGGCCTCAGGTTCGGCATCCACCGACGACGTGGCAAGCCTACTTATAGCATTGGCCCGCGCGTCACCCCATGGAACACTTTACATTACTTCACGAGCCGATAAGGTACGCACCCCCCAGGAGCATTTTGCTGGTAAAACCAGGTAGGCTACACGTATATAGAGGCGACTGTTTACTTGGTGCTACGCTGCTGTGCAGCACCGCCGCCGGGCTATACCGCCCCTCTGCCGCAATGTCGTTGCCACCTATGAGCCGCCAACGCACACACCACCGCGACCGCAAGGCCGGGGTCAGACGGTTAGACTATGTACATGCCCTCAGGCACCGTCCCTCTAGTTTGTTCAAGGGGCCAAGGGATGCCCCTGCATTCCCCCTGAGTTGTTAGAGGGGTCCCCCAGTTCCGCCATGTGACCACGTAGTACTCCCACTGTACGACTCCCTAGTACCGCCGCGCTTCCCCAGTACTCCCACCATACGGACCCCAGTATTGCCACGCATACCCCCGTGATCCCACTACACAGGTACCTGCAACGCCACGTACCCTTCATGCCAACATCTCCTAGAACGCCACGCCACCCCAAGTACACCCACCATACGGTCCACCTTACCATCACGCTGTCCCGATCCCCTATGCGCACTTCGCCTCTTCCGGGGCCTTCATGCTGCTCCCCCAACTTCCTGCTCCGACCCGAGGACCAGGTGGCGTCTTATCTCACGCACTGCAGCGCCAGCGGCGCTGTCGCCCGCCCCTACGCCGACCCGTCAACCCTCGGAGTAACCCGAGGAACCACCCACGTGACTGCCATAACCGGGCCGCATGTAGAGACCCCGGTGTTATGGGAATACCCTAAAGGGGTTTGGGCCTTATTACCCTGGTCAAGACGACCCATGACACCTCACTGTTGTATGTGGCGACCCGGGGCAGGCGGGTGAAGCATCCCTCCCCGACCCTCGTGCACGAGGGCAGTACCGCTCACCATGAGGCCGGCACGACCTGTCACACCGCGTTGGCCGTCATACGCCGTCTGCCATCACCGCACACTCAGGCCATGAGGACACTGCTTCCTATGAGCCACCTCCGCCGCTGCGTCCAGCATAGGGACGGTGGCAAGCGTACCCACATTTCCCACACCCTGTCAAGCTGCATTGTCCCTGGCCCCCACTGCGTCCTCACCACGCCCGCCGTGATGCCACAACCAAAGAATCCGCGAGTCACCATCCCGAGCTACGCACCACAGCACTAGGGGCAGGGCTGCCGTCGGCGCACCGGGGCATCTCAGCCCTTCCACCCGGACGCTCCTCGGGTCACCCTGGATTGCCTTCCAGGCACTTGACGACATCTGCCCAGAGTGCCGTAGCGCCCACCTCGCTTTAGGCCACCCCCTACCTGCACGCTCCCGACACGACCCGCAGAGCGGGGCGGAGGCACACTGATGTACCCAAACCGGCGCCGTCTCCCTACACCCGTGGCACCGCAGCGGGAGCACCGACCGCGAGACGCAGCCGCCACCACAGCACTACCACCATAGGTCCTGCCAGACATCACAGCACGCCTCCTGGAGGCAAAGCAAAGCACCCGCTAGCGCTCGTGCAGTGGCACAATTGAGCAGGCTTCGTCTCGCTTCCTCCCACGTGGAGACCGGGCGGAGTATCGGCTGTCCGTTCGACATCATCGGCAGGATCTCAAGCAGCCGGGGCCACCGCGCCACCTTGTGGCTGTGTGTGCCGTGCGTCAGGAGCTCCCAGCCATAGTCCTGCACGATCTCCCCGATGACATCAACCCCGTCCAGCCTGGGGCCCTTGGCGGACGCGAGAACCAAGCGTTGTCCTCCCGATCGAGCCTCGACGACGCTGCCAGGCCCAAGGCATCGAGGGTGTGACGGGCATCGGCAGCCACGTTGTCATCTCCCTCAGGCAGAGAGAACAGTGCCTCCGTGACTAGGCCCAGTGCGTTGTCTCCCTGTATCCGTGCAAGCTACTTGGAACCCACTAGCACAGCCATGGACCGCCGCTCCGTCGTTGCCAGAATGACCCGTCGCAGTTGCCGGTCATACAGCCACAACGCTTCCAAGTCGAGCACGGTGGCCACCGCCAGGACCGGGAGGCTGCACAGAGGCTGTTGGAGGACCGGCAGCACCTCGCGAGGCCAGCCCATGATGTTCCCCACAGCCGGATGGTCCACAAACACCTGGAGCCAGGGATCACTGTGGCCGTCAGGGCCCCGCACCATGGTACCACGCACCGTGGCCCAGGAATGCGCCGACACCATGCGGGACCGCTCCCGGAATGCAGGGTAGTCTCGAGTCATGTAGGACTCGATCCACTGCCTCAAGGCGTGCGCCACTGCTGCCATCCGATGGGGGAACGAGGACATGGCCTCCTCGTGCGCGATGTACGACCAGGGCACCAATAGCGCGTGCAGCGGTGCCCTTTGGAATGTCGCTTGCAGGTTGTCGGGGGGGCCGTCGAAAGGGTTCCACGGCGGATGGTAACGGACCCTCCCCGCCGGCGGACAAAAGGAGGTGTCACCCCGCAGGAACGCGTATACGGCCCTCCTTCGATCTTGCATCGGTAGCTGCATGATCTGGGTGAGCCGATGGTTCCTACGGGCATACACATCTTCCCCAGCGCGGATCATGTCCTCCACAAGGAGCTTGGCTTTCGCAGGGTCCCGGGACGACGCCGCCCGTACCGCCGCGAATAGCCGCTTCAGGTCCCCGGGGGCGACACCTGCCATCAGGGATTCCGTCCACCTGCAGCCGTGCTCTTTCCACGCCAAGAACGCCAACGCTCTGTCCGTTAGGGGAAGTTCCGCAGTGAACTCCTCCACACGCCTGCACAGCAGCCGTGCCACCTCCTTGTCCCGCGCACGCAGCAAGCGCATGTGGCCAATGTCCTCCTCTGGCCCCCAACAAAAGATACAGGGGTGGGCCGGTATCACCACCCGGCACCTGTTTTGAGGTGTGAGACCATCAGCAACTAGAAATTTCAGTTGGCAATGTCAGGCTTTGGGCACCTGTTTTGAGTTGTGACACCATCACCAGTTAGAAGTTTCAGGGTCTGGGCACCTGTTTTCAGGTGTGAGACCATCGGCAGTTAGAAATTTCAGGATCTCGGCACTTGTTTTGAGGTGTGAGACCATCACCAGTTGGAATATTCAGGGTCCGGGCACCTATTTTGAGGTGTGAGACTGTTAGCAGTTGGAAATTTCAGGGTCTAGGCACCTGTTTTGAGGTGGGAGACCATCAGTAATTAGAAATTTCAGGGTCTGGGCACCTTTTTTGAGGTGTGAGACCATCAATAGTTAGAAATTTCAGGGTCTGGGCACCTGTTTTGAGGTGTGAGACCATCAGTAGTTAGAAATTTCAAGGGCTTGCGCACTTGTTTTGTGGTGTGAGAACATGAGCAGTTATAAATTTCAGTTGGCAATATTAGGGTTTGGGCACGTGTTTTGAGGTGTCAGACCATCAGCAGTTAGAAATTTCAGGATCTGGGCACCTATTTTGAGGTGTGACACCATCAGCAGTTAGAATATTCAGGGTCTGGGCACCTATTTTGAGGTGTGAGACCATCAGCATTTTGAAATTTCAGGGTCTGGGCACCTGTTTTGAGGTGTGAGACCATCACCAGTTAGGCATTATAGGGTCTGGGCACCTGTTTTGTGGTGTGAGACCATCAACAGTTTGAAATTTCAAGGTTTGGGCACATGTTTTGAGGCGTGAGACCATCAGCAGTTAGAAATTTCAGGGTCTGGGCCCCTGTTTTGAGGGGTGAGACCATCAGCAGCTAGAAATTTCAGGGTCTGGACACCTGTTTTGAGGTGAGGGACCATCAACAGTTAGACATTACAGGGTCTGGGCACCTGTTTTGTGGTGTGGGACCATCAGCAGTTTGAAATTTCAGGGTCTGGGCACCTATTTATGGGTGTGAAACCATCAGCAATTAGAAATTTCAGGGTCTGGGCACCTGTTTTGAGGTGTGAGACCATCGGCAGTTAGAAATTTCAGGGTCTGGGCACTTGTTTTGAGGTGAGGGACCATCAGCAGTTAGAAATTACAGGGTCTGGGCACCTGCTTTGAGGGGTGAGACCATCAGCAGTTAGAAATTTCAGGTCCTGGCACCTGTTTCGAGGTGTGAGACCATCGGCAGTTAGAAATTTGAGGGTCTGGGTACCTATTTTGAGGTGTGAGACCATGAGCAGTTAGAAATTTCAGGTCCTGGCACCTGTTTCGAGGTGTGAGACCATCTGCAGTTAGAAATTTCAGGGTCTGCACACCTGTTTTGAGGTGTGAGACCATCACCATTTAGAAATTTCCGGGTCTGGGCACCTGTTGTGAGGTGTGAGACCATCAGCAATTAGAAATTTCAGGGTCTGGGCACCTATTTTGAGGGGTGAGACCATCAGAAGTTAGAAATCTCAGGGTCTGGGCACCTGTTTTGAGGTGAGGGACCATCAGCAGTTAGAAATTTCAGGGTCTGGGCACCTGTTTTGAGGTGTGAGACCATCAGCAGTTAGAAATTTCAGGTCCTGGCACCTTTTTGGAGGTATGAGACCATCACCGGTTAGAAATTTCAGGGTCTGCACACCTGTTTTGAGGTGTGAGACCATCAGCAGCTAGAAATTTCAGGGTCTGGGCACCTGTTTTGAGGTGTGAGACCATTAGCAGCTAGAAGATTTAGGGTCTGGGCACTTGTTTTGAGGTGTGAGACCATCACCGGTTAGAAATTTCAGGGTCTGGGCACCTGTTTTGAGGTGTGGGACCATCAGCAGTTAGAAATTACAGGGTCTGCACACCTGTTTTGAGGTGTGAGACCATCGGCAGTTAGAAATTTTAGGTCCTGGCACCTGTTTCGAGGTGTGAGACCATCGGCGGTTAGAAATTTTAGGGTCTGCACACCTGTTTTGAGGTGCGAGACTATCAGCACCTAGAAATTTCAGGGTCTGGGCACCTGTTTTGAGGTGTGAGACCATCACCAGTTAGAAATTTCAGGGTGTGGGCACCTGTTTTGAGGTGTGAGACCATAAGCAGTTAGAAATTTCAGGTCCTGGCACCTTTTTGGAGGTATGAGACCATCACCAGTTAGAAATTTCAGGGTCTGCACACCTGTTTTGAGGTGTGAGACCATCAGCAGCTAGAAATTTTAGGGTCTGGGCACCTGTTTTGAGGTGTGAGACCATCAGCAGCTAGAAATTTCAGGGTCTGGGCACCTGTTGTGAGGTGTGAGACCATCAGCAGTTAGAGATTTCAGGACCTGGGCACGTGTTTTGAGGTTAGGGGCCATCAGCAATTAGAAATTTCAGGGTCTGGGCACCTGTTTTGAGGGGTGAGACCATCAGCAGTTAGAAATTTTAGGGTCTGGGCACCTGTTTCGAGGTGTGAGACACGTGTGAGCTTCTGCCTCCATCGTCACATGACTTGCATGGTGGACAGGCGGCCGTCACGCGCCCTTAGCATATTCCTGTGCGTGGGGCCGTGGTGCACCGCTCCAAGGGGTACCGCCTCACAGACGCTAGCCAGCGGCGTATGAGCCCTGGTGCGCGCCGCCAGCGAGCGCCACTCCATCTCCCTGACGTGCTGAAGAGCTTGCATGGAGGGTACATGCGGCTCGAGCTCCCCATCGTCTCCAGGCACCAAGAGGACGGCGTGTTCCTTGGGCACGATGAGATGAACAGGCGGGGCCATTGTACGGGCCGCAGCAGAGTCCGGCTCTTCAAGCGGGACTGCCGCCAAATGCGAGCTCTGCCGGACCACCGAATGGTGTGGGCCCTCTACTCTGCGCGGTAGCCGCCGCAGCCCCTCCATTATCCAGTTCAGTGCGTGCTGGTTGACCAGATGCGAGGTCGGCCCTTTTATGCCACGGTATAGGGCCTCCTGCGCCCTGCGCAGGTGCGCTCCAATGATGGAGGCATCCACCACACGCACCGTGCATGCCGACGAGGGGGTGGGCAACATGTACGCCGCCGCGCCGATGATCTCCGCCTCCGGGACAGTGCCACGGATGGCACCCCTCCATGTGGGGCTCCCATGGCTTGCCATCGCCACATTGTTGGCCCCGTCCCCCTGGGGCGAAGAGTCAGACGACGTGACTTTCGTCGCCGCCGGCACCCAACAGTACCGGTGGGGTTCCAGCCATGCCACGTCGGAGTGGGGGCTCTGTGTTACCTTTCCCAGGGACGCTGCACTGGAGGCCGTGAGTTCCGGAGACAGGATCACTTTCGGGCGATACAACGCATGCGACCTCCAGGCCACGTCGCATCCCCAGACAGATTTGATGGTGTCAAGGGCCGTGGTATACTCCGCCCCCCACACCGTCGTGGAGTAGGAGGGCTCGTACACCACCACAGAGCCCTGCTCCACTGCCCCGCCATCACGCAACGACGTGACGGCCTGCGGATCGTGCGGCACGTTGGCCATTCGGACCACCTCCGGGACTGAGCACTCATCGGCATCCGGGACGGGGTCAGCTGGTAGCAGAAAGACGATTGCCCACTCGCTGCACCCACGCACCGCTGCGCACACCCTGGAAAGCGCGGGCCGCCCGTGCACAACCCACAGGGGCAATGGGTCTATGCCGCTTCCAGCATGAGGTGTGAGCAGGGGGACGGACGCCGGATCGTCCTGCTGCCGGTAACCTTCAAAGACGTCCCCCAGCAGGAACAGGAGGGCGGCCAGCGGGACAAACGGCATGGACGGCCCCGGGCTCTCTGGGTCCCAGCCGTCCTCCCTGTACCCGCCCACCAGAAACACGTCCCCCGTAGCGGATTGCCTAGTGCGCTTGCTGGCCTTTTTTAGGCGCACCGGGTGTATCAGACGGTGAGTAAATGGACCGGGCATCTGCGGTCGGAAGACGTCGCGGAGCCCCGTGAACCATACGTGGTTCGGCTGATTGGGCCCTACCCCTGTGTGAGGAAGGTGCAGGTGGTCCTTGTGACAGTGCCGGAGCTGGATGGCCCATTGCCCAGGCTCATGACACGGAAGCCGCGCATGCAGGAGGTCATTTGCGGGATCAGTCAGGGACTGTACCGCCGCGTCCGTGCGGGGCCCGGAGAAAACGCAGGTACTCCAGGTACAGAGAACGCAGGTGTCCGTCAGGTAGTGTGCGATCGCCGCCGCGTACTCCAGGAATTGCGGCAAGGAGTGCGCTATCAACAAGAGGTCATCACAATACGCTTGCACCAGGGGCGCCACAGCATGGCGAGCATCTCCCTGTGCCTTGCAGGCAAGGCTCCTCAAGAGGGGTTCCAAGAGGAGGAGGTAGAGCACGGCACTCTCCGCACTGCCCTGCCGCAGGCCCCTGTGAAGTCGAATGCTCGGTGTGGGGCCATGCGCAGTGACGATGCGCACCAGAGACCCACAGCTGAGGGTGTGGAAGAGCCTGAGGAGCTCCTCTAGGACCCCCATGTGGCGCAGGATGGGCGCCAGCGCCCCATGCGGCGCCGTGTCGAACGCGTCGGAAACGTTGAAGGCCAGAACGTGATTCTCCTCCTGCCCACGCTGCAGCCTGCGCTGGGCCAGGAATACCGGAGCAGCCGCCGTGGAGCCTGGCATGGCCCCGAATTGCCAGTCCGCAGCCAACCCCTTGCGTGCCAAGACGGCCGTGAACCTCCGCATGAGAGGGGTCATGAGCATCCGCATGTCTTGCTATCCCAGCGCTATGGGCCTGTACGCGTCCAGGTTTCCTGTGGCCGTGCCTTTGGGCATCAGCCAGATAATGGCCTCATGCCAGGACTCCGGGACGTCCGCACCTCGCAAGATGGCCCTGTACGTGTGCACCAGGAGCCCTTGCACCGGCTCAGGCAGCTCTGCTATGAGGGCGGCCGTGACCCGATTGGACCCGGGAGCCGTGTCGTCCGCCACGGCTTGCTTCACGGCGTCCTTGAGATCCTGCAGGGTGTAGTCCTGCACCGACCTCCGTTCATGCGGCACTCCCCGAGGGACGGGGGCCCTGCCCAGCCGTGCGAAGGCCGGTAGGTTCACTGGCCGCTTGGCGTACAGCACCTCCCAATACCTCTGGACCTCGCCGATGACGTCCAAAGCCTCCATGAGCACCTTCTCCGACTCCCGGACGCGCACGGACCACAGGTCTGACGGGGCATAGTTCACCACGTTGATGCCCCCCCGGATCGCTTTCCATCGGAGCTGCAGATCCGGCACCCTGCCCCGCCAATAGTCCTTTATGGACCTGCACCTGTTGCTCCTGAAGACACCCCGCAGCTCCTCCACGCGAGCTTCGAGCTGGTGGAGCTGTCGGTCCAAAGCAGCGTGCAGGTCCTCCCCGGTGGCGGTGGACAAGTCGGGGTCCACCTGTCGGAGGTGCCGCAGCAAGGCAGCTGCAGCCTGGTAGTGGAGCCCGGCCGTCGCCGCGTCCCGTTGCCACAGCTCATGGGCACGCTAGCCAGGGCCTGCTGATCTAAAAGGACCTGGGCCAGAGACGCCTCCGTCTCTGCCTGCCCATACGGGTACTGCGGGTCCACGCTTGACGGCATGCGCACCCCCGTTACCGTGGACGCGTCATCCCGGAAGGCGTAGTGCAGGTCGAAGACCGCTTGCACCTCCGGCGTGCCCATGGTGGCAGCGTCCTGGTCCGACGAGAGCCACGCTTGCAGCGTCCGATCCTCACAGGCCTTCTGCAATACTGCCGCCGCCGCCTCACGAACCCCCGGGGAGTCCGGGCGTATGGCGTGCAGCCTGCCTTGGGCGTGAGAGTAGGCCATCCGGGTGACCCTCTCTTTGTCGGCCACCGCCGGCGGGATGTCGAGGACCACGGCGCCATGGTCACACCCCAGCGACGAGAACGTCCCGTCGCTAGGTGCGGGCACTCACGCACCGGCCACGGGACTAGTGGCGAGTTGAGCAGGAAGGAGTCCAGTCGATGCCCTGCTCTCGTGGGATGCCTGTCCTCCTCCGCTGCCGCGCCCGCCTTGTGGAACCCGCACTGCTCCGACAGACCCTGGAACCTCTTCGTGGTGGAGTGTCCCGGGGACTCCAGCCACACGTTGAAGTCGCCTCCGAGGAGCACGGCCCTCGTGCCTCCCGCGCTTTTGGCCGCCGCATACATGGCCACGTCAGCCCAGAAGGACGCCTTAGACGCCCAAGAGTCGCCACCACTGCCTGGGCCGTGGACGTTGATGACCGTGAGGGTGCCACCCGCGGTCACCACATCAAGGGCCACGGCCTTGCCCGGCATGATGTCCACGACGTCTCAAACCTCCTCCGCAGCGAACACGTCCGCTCGAAGGGCAATCAAGGGTCCGCCGCGCACGGCCGCCACCGACGCCGCCTGGGCATCCGACCCCGGGAATGCCTGATATCCATGGCGACGCCACTGATTCTCCGAGTGCACCACACCTTGGGGGTCTTGCAGGCCCGTCTCCTAGAAGAGGCCCAGGATGGCACCCTCGGCCTTCAGAATGCCCGCCGCCACCGCCTCACCGTCAAGCATACCCGGGGCTACTGGTACGCCGTCCCCCCGCATCGAGCCAGGGACGTTCCAGGACACCGCCGCTCGGGTGTCTGAGGCCGGGACCCTTCACGGCCGCGCCGCCGGACCAGGGTCCCCCGCCGGTCCCGGGTCATCGGACGGAGGGGGACCACCCGCACACGGCGCGGGCGGCTGTTGAGACGACCCCTGCCCCCGCCGTTCACCACATGGGGGGGCCGCCGCCGGTCGCGATCCAATAGACATAGCGGCCGATCCCGCGGCTCCATTGCGCGACGCACTCGCCCCCGTGCTCCCCGTAGAAGACCCTGCCGCAGACATGCCCGCCCCACTCTGTGCTGCCGACTGTGATGCCCCTTGCCCCCCCCGCAGGACGAGTCCCCCTGGGTAAGGCGAGTGTTCTGGACCTTGCTTGGGCCGATGCGAAAGGCCCCGCTTGGCCTCTGGGCATAATGCCGGCCAGCATGGCCATCGCCTGGTCCCGTTGAGCTGAGTCAGACCCATGATCCCGCAGCAGGTGGTCCAGAAGGTCCCTGGGGTGGAGGTGGGTGGGCCGGCAGTGCTTGCTGGCTCGCCACGAGCAGCGACCAGCACCATCAAGCGGAGACTAGGGGCAGACGTTGATCTCCTTCGACCCACGCTGCTCCGTGGCCAGTTCGGCGCCGAAATGGAGCAGCACGTACCGAATGTTGGTATAGCTGCCATACTGGTGGGGGGGGCTCTTCTTGTGAGGCGGCTTGGGCGCTGTCTTCGGAACCAGCTTTGCCACGGCGGCCGGGGGAGCCGCAGGCCGAACCGGCGGCACGCCTGGCGGCTGCGGTACGTGCAGCATCCCTCGCACGGGAAACTGCTCCTCCACCAAGCGGCGCCAAGCGTCGGCGAACTTCTCCCAGTCCCCCGCCCTTCCACCTGGACGTGGAGAATGCCCGGAGCCACGGCCCCATGTTCTCCGCCATAACCAGGCGGAGGGCATCTCCTCCGCTTTGCCTGCGGAAGCGCGTCGCGGCCAAGCCCACCACGGTCCCCTGGCGGTACAGCGCCGTGCCCCCTTCGCCACTCAGGGCACCCAGGTGCAAGGCCTCCAGGTCGGCGGGGCGGACCCTGAGCGCCGTGCCCTCCCCGCGATCGAACACAGGGAGTGCCGAGGAGTGGGGCTCCAGCGCCACAACGACCCAGCACCACGCCCGCGACCCACTGTGCAGCAGCGCTAGCGAGGCTACAGGCCTGTTGCTGGAGGAGTGCGCCGCTGCTGCCCTCGGGAGGGCCGCCGCTTGACCGTGTAGCGCCCTGCACATGGGAGCCGCATGCTCAGCGTGCCAAATGTTGCTTGGGGCTACAGGCCGGGCGTCCTGCCCCTGGACCTTCGGTGGTCGCGTTACCTACACGAACACAGCCGCCGCTTGTGGGATGTCCCCTGTCGTGCACCTGTGCGCCCTGCGCACCGGGCCCAGTGACTGGAGGCATTCCTTGAACACCCTGTAAGAGGCTGGGCCCCTGGACTGCTGCCTCCTAAGCCGGCACGCGGTGACGACGTTCCATTCCAGTCCCTCTGCTTCCACCCGAACAGAGGCCCAATACTCCGCCCCTTCCAACACCACCAGCTTCCCCATGTCCGCCAAGCCCACCGTATGGGTGTGTACCCTTCGTGAACCGGCCGTTTGAATCCGAGATTCACGGTACCGTGAATTTCACCCAATTTTGCTGTGTTTTGCTCGTAACTTGGTGCTATCGTGTGCTTTTGTCGTGCTACCTTCGCCCAAAGTAAGATGCAACAAATAGGTGCAATTTAGAGGTTTAAAGTCCCCGCATGGTTTAACAGATTTGGTGAGATTCGCGTGAATGTGAGATTCACGCACCTAAATTCACGCAGAAATTCACGCTAGATTCACAGATTCACAGAATGTGAAATTCGTACGAAATTCCTACGAATTTCGTACGAATTTCGTACGAATTTACCCTCATTTCCACTGTTTCGCTTTCTCACAGCTCTCAAAGCCTTTCTTCGCATTCTCTTTGACAATGTCCCAGCAGACTATGTCGCAGCTCGCCAGCCTGGCCTCGCGCCCCGACCCCGCAGCCGACACCCTCGCCCACTACCAAGCCCTCCCCGTTGCCCACCATCAATTGGAGGAGGCAACGTACGAGTCGGAGGCACTGGGGGTGGATGCCATCGTGGGCTGGGCAGCCTCCCTCGACCCCTCCCCCGATGTCATCCACATCGACATGCGCAGCCCCACCCGCAACAGCTACCTCGGGGGGAGGGGATGGGCCACAACCCTGTGGAGGGAACTGCGCCACCAACTCCCCACCCTCAAATTTCTCCATCTAACCCCTCTCCCCTCCAGTGTTGACCAGCTCCTCAACTCGATGAGGAATAACCCTGTGGGGAAGCCTAAGGACGCCCACGTCCAGGTGTACCCCACCACTAACCTTGTCCACACCCCCCCCAACTGCGATATGGTGTGCCTGCAGGATCTTTCTGTAGGTGCACCAGCAGACCACTCTTTTTTCCCCTTTTCTTGGCATCTTGCCGACCCGCGGTGGTGGGATGAATTGGGCGTCGCCCCTTTCCATCCCACCATCCCCCCCCAGGTGCACGTCCCCGACGTCACCCACCCCACCTTCTATAGCACAACTTCTTTGCAATGGTACCGTGGTGCCTCATGCGCCCCCCCCTTCATTTCGAGTGAACCCCCCCTCCGCACCGAACCCCTTCCCGACCCCCCTCATGGGGTGACGGGCAGCCCTGACCCCGCCCCCGACAGGGTTGGCCCCTCTCAGCCGCCCCTCAACTTTGTTGATGGGAACGGCTACATTGTGCTTCGGGGGCTTGTGGAGGCACGGGATTGTGAGGTGGGGTGGAACAAGGTGATGAAGGCGTGGGGCAGCGGCGACGAAAAAGTCGTCGCAAAAAATTTTGAGCTCCTTTTCAACGCCGCGCGGAGTGAGGAGGAGGCCAAGGATCCCGAGCTCCCCCGCCGGTGGCAAAGCAAGAGCACCTTGGGGTCGGGGGTGGGGGGGCCTCTCTTCAAGAAGTTCCACCCCCACCTCACCGAAAGTGTCCCTGGGGTTGGGGACCTCCACCCAATGACGCCGGGCAGCGTCATTGTGGCCAGTGTGGGGAGTGGGCCGCAGCTCCCCCACACCGACGTGGCCACCCACCCCGACGTCCTCCCCCCCAGCGACAGGGCGGTGGGGGACTGCCACCTGAGTAGCTTCCTCTGCTTGTCAGAGGACTACCAGGTGGCGGTGCAGGCGGGGACGGCCCTGGGGAAGGCGGGGGAGGCGCGCTGGGACACCGTTCAGCTGCATCGGGGGGACATGCTGCTGATGGTGGCCACCAACCGCCATCATGGATTGCCTGCCCACCCCGACTCCAAGGATGGGCTGCAGGGGGCTCTTTTTAACTTGTGGACCCCCGACCCCCGACACAAACACCACCAGGCCAACACCACACACTTGGACGCCATCCCCCCCAAGGAGGCCCTGGACGTTGCTGGGGATTTGTCCAGCTGGGACCTCCCCAGCGTGGACCAGGTGTTGTGGGTGGGGAAGGGGGCGGTTGGGAGGGTGGGGTTGTGGGAGGGGGAGGCTGCCCAGGCCCTGTTCGCCGACGCCCCGCAAACGCCCCCGGCAGGCCCCCCCACCTGCCCCTTCCACCCCACCTTCATCTCCCGGTCGGCCCCGGCCGCCGACCTCGCCGTCATCGAGGTCGGCCCCTAGTGCATGCTGTTCTTCCTGGGCAGCGTGCACCAGTTGGAGGTCGTGAAGGGGGGCGATGTCGACACGGAGTCGGAGATCCACTTCGCCTTGTCCGGCATTGCCCCGCCGGGTCGGCCGACCACGCTGTGGCACCTGGTGAACACGGTCCCAGCGTGGCGGTCGCCCAAGTGCGCGAGGACCGGGGCATGGAGCATCACCTGCCCATGCGACTACAAGGTGTGCTTGCTTGTGTGTTTGCTTTGTGTATTTGCAAAAATTGGACGAAATTCACGTGAAATTCGTACGAAATTCGTACGAATTTCGTACGAATTTCACGTGAATAAATTTGTGTGAATTTTCTCGAGATGTGAAATTCGTACGAAATTCGTACGAAATTCGTACGAATTTCGTACGAATTTCGTACGAATTTCTGTGAATTTCGTCCAATTTGCTCCTTTTGCTCTTCCATTGCCCCGTGTCCACTCCCCCTTTCTCAATTTTTGCCTTGCACACCTCCCCACATCTGCATGCAGGTCCCGTTCACCGCTTGGTCGCCGGATATTCGGCACCACACCAAGCGCCAGTACAAGCCCCGGCCCCGATTGCCTGAGGAGCACGCCGAGCCCGCCGAAGGCCCCGGTGGCGCCCAGCCCGCAGGCACCGGCGGTGGACGGGCACCAAGCGAGGCCGGCAGGGTGCGCAGTGAGGGGTCGCAGCGCTCTCGGCGTTCGGGAGGCAGCGAGGCCAGCACCGCCAGGGGGCATATGGCGCGCGAGGTGGTGGTGCCCCAGCCGTCCCGCGACGAGTTGGGCGAGGCCCACACCGACCCCCCCCTGGACCGGGTCACCCTGGCCGCCAGGCAGCCGGATCCGGCCTGGACCCAGCAGGTGCCGCCCGGGCCGGATGGGCGGCAGCGGCACCTCAGTGCCGTGTGGGACATGGAGTTGGAGTCGCGGGGGGTGCAGGGCACCCTCCGCATCTCCTTCCCCTGCCCCATTGTGCTCCGGGGGGGGGCCAACCTGCCTGCGGGGCAGGAGCTGGTGGGCATGTTTCCCTACCGGCTTGTGAGTGGGCACTGGCGGGTGCAGACGGGGGTGTCGCGGATCGGGGAGGAGGGGACGGTGACGACGGCTGGGATTTGTGGGCTGAATGTGCTCACTGGTTGGGAGCGGCGGAGGCCGGAGTGGGTGGACGTGGCATGGCTTGCCATGCGCGTCCATGTGGGCAGGCAGCGGAAGGGGGTGGTGGCTGACGTCATTGACGTCGAGGAGGACGAACCCCCCCCCACGCGCAAGCAGAAAGGGCGCCCCGAAGGGGACACGGGCCCCACCCCCCCCCCCCAAAGCCCCGCGTACGGCCACCCCGGGGGAGCGGGCAGGGCGGGCGGAGCAGGCGGAGCCGTCGGGGGGGCGGGGGCAGAGGGGGGTGGTGCAGGAGTGGGTGGACCAGCAGCGGGCGGGGGCGTGGGAGGCACGCGCCATCAGCGCGGAGGCCGCCAACCACGACCTCGAGGCCCGTCTGTCCAGGGTCCACCAGGACAGGCGGGACTGCGGGTCGCGGTTGGCGGACGTCACCAGGGAGCGTGACCGGCTGGCCACCAAGGTGAAGACCCTTGAGCGTGACGTGCTGACGTTGCGCAAGGCAAAGCCAGCGGCACAGCCAGCAGAGGCAGTGGAGAGGGCTGAGGGTGCCGAGGCCCCCGCCCCCCCGGGTGACAGGGGGGGGGGCAGTGCTGCCGGTGTCCGGTACCTCCTGGCCGGCGCACAGGCCTGGCATGCCCAGGCCGAGGCATGCGCCGGCCAGATGTCCGCAGTGTCCACCGGCTTGCGGATGGCCATGATGGCCAGTGGCAAGCAGGTCGATGTGGACAGCGTGGCCCCGGACGCCCCCAAGGTGACTGCCGCAATGGAGGAAGTGCGCCGGCAGTACCCCCCCCACCGCCTCACGTCGGCGGCCATGGACCGCTCCTTTGTGGAGGCGGTGGCGGAGCAGAGCTCCCAGGGCTCCGCTAGCCGGAGCTCTGCTCCCGGGGGGGGGGGTGCGTAGGTACCCTCCGGAGCACCTGTCCTTTCTAACCACGTTTCTAACCATGTTATCGTGCCCCCCCCCCCCCCCGAGCATGGGCAGTTTGACCGATATGTGGGGTACTCCCCCCCCACTGTGCGAAATTTTCTGCAGCACTGTTTGTACATTAATTGGGGTACGGTGTACGTGCCCCCTGACCTGTTAACCTGTTAACCTGTTAATTTGCGATTCCTTTCTGCGGAACTGTTTGTATTTTATTTATTATTTACACTGCTGGCTGAGTGACAGCCGGAATGACAGAGCGAACAGAGACACGCATGACATGAGCACCATCCTGAGCTTGCTTTGTGAGGGTCAACGAGGGCACAGGGATGAGGCTTTGGCAGAAATTCTGTGACAGTCATGTGAAATTCGCACGAAATTCGTACGAAATTCGTATGAATTTCGTACGAATTTCGTACGAATTGCACATTTTCAGAATATTCACAGATTTCTATTCATGTGAAATTCGTACGAAATTCGTACGAATTTCGTACGAATTTCGTGCGAATCTGGGTGAATTTCTTTTAATTGCATGCGAATCACAGTAGAGAGAGTTGTCTGCGGGAGGGGGATGGTAGAAACTTTGCGATGACTGCCTGCCCATTCAACAGGTCCTGTATCTCACACCATGCCACGGCCCAAGGAGCCATTCCATGTGGTAGCGGATCGTACACGACGGCGGCGCCTACAAGAGCTCCAGGAGGTTGTTACCAAGGAGCTTGCAGCACCCTACACCGTCAAGTACCTGCCCGACACGGGGCAAATAGTGCTTACCCCCGAAACAAGAATTGTAGCCACCGTCCAGCCCGAGCCCACCCAGGAGGAGAGGTTGATTATGGCCGTGTGGAGGATCCGGTCATTGCACCTCTCTAGGACAGAGTCCCGGTACCTAGTGGGGAGCATGACGTACGGTGTGGTATGGGACCAGGTGTACGGCATGCTTCGGCAGCTAGCGTTGCCGGAGTCCCGGGCGTTCACTGCCTATACGGGTGACGACACGGCCATCAATGGTGCGGCCTGCTACCTACCTGACCGCATCGCCCACCTATTCAAGTGTCGACCACCACCACCCTCGGCCATCATGCAGCCCGGGGACCGACGGCTGCATTGGTTGCCTATTGCGGTGGACGGTACATCGAGGCATGAGGCCTCGTACGTCCATTGCACGCTTGGTGGCACCGCCAGCCCCAACCAACTATCTAGTTGGTGGCTACTAGGGGGCAGTGAAAAGTGGGAGACCCTCTACGCGGCCTCCCAGGAAATTGATTTTGATGATGAGTTGCGCAAGGCCGCAACCGTAAGTTTTAAGGATACGGCAGGGAACGATAGGCAGTCCTTTTTTTTCTGTGTGCAGATGGTAAGGCACAGGTGCTCATGGCGGGCTGCCAAAACTGGAAGGCAGAATCCCCTGGTGCCACTGTGTGTTGGGTCTGCATGCGTAACCGTGCTCTGTGCCTTGCTACCTTTGGCACAGCAAGTGCGATAGACGGCAACTGGGAACCAGCCGTTGCCATAAGTGCTATATATAGGACCATTATGAGTGATAGGCGAGTGCCTGATTATGGCCTCCATGGGCTCCTTCGTGTCCTGTTGTGTGCAGTCAACGGGACACGGGACCTAGTTGTACAATTGACAGGGAAGGCACCGGCCACTGTGGCACGCACCATGCTGCAACCGGTTTTAGATGAGGCACGGCTTGCTGCACGAACTTGCACCCGTGCCTCATTAAATAATGACAAGGCAAACAGCAAGGGGAAGGTGAGGATGGAGTGTGCTGCTGCCATCCATTTCATGCGCAATAAGGGTTGGGAGAAGATAATAGATGCTTGCCTAGAGCAGCCTAGTGTCAGGCAGCATCAAGTAGGGGGAAAAAGTTGGGAGTCGGTGTGCAAAACGTGGTGGGAGAATTTTGCAAGCATGTGTGTATACGCGTGGCGTTCCGCATGGTTCTCCGGGGCCGACTTGGGGCGGCTCCGGAACCATAGCATAGCCATGGGCGCTGCCCACAATGAGCTCCAGTGGGGCAAACTGCTGTGGACGCATCTTTGGATCGACCACATGTATTATTTTGCAAAGAAGTGGAGAATCTTGTCAAAGTTCTCCTGCTTTGCCATGGAGGGAAGTCACCGGAGGCTGAAGCGCATGTTGCGCAACAGCGGGGGCCTAAGCCTCCTCCGGGGGAGACTAGGGGTGCAAGTGGTTGTGGACAACCACACCATTGACGATAGCCTTTGGTTGCATGGGTGGGATGCGACCAAAAGGGCTCCACATGGGCAAGGGCCCATAAGTGTACAAACGTATGCAAGCCGCACAAGAAGACGGCTTCTAACCGACATGCAGCACCTTCAGACTCTACAGCGGCGGTTCCGGTGCCGCAAGAGACGGACATGAGATGACCTTACGAACCCAGACCATTGTTGCCTGTGACCGGGGTGCATGCTGGGGGGCTTACTAGGGGTGTGAGGACAAATCAGGGGGTGCACACGGGTAACATTTGTGTAAATTCACGTGAATTCACGTGAATTCACGTGAAATTCGTACGAAATTCGTACGAATTTCACGTGAATTCACGTGAATTCACGGCTGTGAATCGGCTACAGGCTTGCCCGGTTCCGGCACCTCTCGTTTTGGGCACGGTGCGGTCATGATGCATGCTTTTGGGGCGGGACTTTCATTGGATGATGCGTAACAAAGCTAGGGGAGGAATTTTGGCCCCTCAAAGCCCTTGAAATGAACCAAGAATATGGCATTTTCCCCCAAAAACCTCAAATTTTGGGTAAATTCACGTGAAATTCACGCAATTATTCAAACGGCCACTTAACGGCCGTTCACGAAGGGTACATGGGAGGCACGCCCTCCACGTGCAACCACCGCGTGGCATTCTCCTGCCACGGCTGGGGGGCATGCATCTGCTGCTGCTGCATCGCATCCTTCACGTGCTGCAGGGATGCTGTCATCAGCATGGACATCCCCCCATTCGCCGCGGCCGGACTCAGCAGGGCATGCTGCATGCGCGCTCCAGGCAACCCCACGTGGTGCGGGACGTCCGCCACGTCCAGGGGCGTGCGGGGCGCCGGTAGGGCCTCCAGCACCGCAGCGGGCAGCTCCCCCAGGGACGGCAGACGTGCGATGGGCCCCATGTCCCTGTTGAGGACCACCGCCGCCACCCACCGCCTGTCCAGCGTGGACAGGAGGTTGCCCGGCCTCGGCACCCTGAGAAGGGTACCGAGGGCGGACATGAGGGCGCACACGCCACAGTCCTTGCTGTTGTCGGCTGGCTGCTGCACCTGCGCCGCCTGGGCCGTCGCCAGCAAGTGCTCCGCACCCGACCACTCCGCCCTCGGGCCCCTGGGTGCCATGCACATCGTCCGGACTGTCATGTCCCATGTGTGCGGCCATTGGGGCGGGGCCCCTACCACCACAGGCCGGTCTAGCGGGGCCACGGTCAACCGCATGTCGGGGGCCAGGAGGTTGTGGGCAGTCCCGTGCCGCATGCCCGGCGCTTCCGACCGGTCGAGGTACACTGCCTCCGAGCCGCCCAGCTCGCCGTACCTCGCAATGAGGAGGGCAGCCGGGGTTTGATCGTGCCTCTGGCCCTCCCACCCTTCCCTCGGGAGCATCATGGCGTGGGGGGCCAGGCACTGCGCCACATCGGCGACCAGCGCGATTGCGTCGTCGCTGAGCTCCGCCGTTGGGTCCGCGGCCACCAGGAAGTGGTGCCTAGGCCCAGCCTTGCTACCGGCGGCGTACAAGCCGTCCGGGGCGCTCCGCATCTCGGCCGGCGGGGGAGAGGCGTCTCCACAGTCCCGTAGCCAGGGGAGTGCGCCCGGGAGATGCCGTCCTGCTCCCCCTGACCAGATGGTGGCCCTAAGGACCGGAAGGTCGCGCTAGACGGCCCGAGCGACCGATCGCGCCAGGGTTGAGGCCTGTCGGATCCCCATTGGAGGACAGCCACTACCACATGCGTGGTCAGGGGCTCCGCCGTGAGCTGCAACGCCACTCCTCCGTCCATCTCGATCACTGTGCCCCGCGGGGTAGTGAAGACGTGGCCAGCAGTCCCACGGACGGTTACCCATCCCCACAAGACCGCCACGGTTTCCCAGCTGGGATGGGGGCTGGACTTCTTGGGTACGACTACCACCGGCGGGCATGGGCTGTTGGCGGCCCATACGCGCCACTCTACTCCTACCAAACGCTCATGGCTAGGGGGCCGGAACGTCCTGTGCCATGCGTCTGGGAGTTGGTGATGGACGGCGGTCCACACATCAGCTCCATCAGCCCGTGTGAACTGGAGCCCCTCCAGGATGTCTCTTTCCACAGGCATGGGGAGGCGGGCAGTACCAACCCCCACTCCCTGCCCTAGGCGTAGTCCCGGCCCCTCTCGATCCCCTAGCAGCCGGACCTCCGGGTCTGCGGCTGCAAGCCGGGCCGCCACCGTGGGAAGGTGCAGGGAGACAGTCCACGGCTGGACTGAGACAGGTTCGCGTGAGAGGTCAGGGCAGGCCGCCACAGGACTGCCATCCCTTGCCCAGTGGACCGCCCTGTCCCACCATTGCGCCCAGGTACCAGGCGCCGTTGGCAGCGATCAGGACAAGTACGTCACGGCTGCCTTAGCCTGCCACTCGCGCGGGTCCATGCCGGCAGGATGCGTGTGCCACGTGCACACCCACCCCAGGTTGGCCTCCTGGATGGCGACCATGTCCCTCCACGGGACCAGCGGGAACGGGGTGAGCAGGGCCGCCATGCCACACGGCAGCGCCACCGCGCACTGGGTCCTGCCCTCGCATGCCACCACATATCCCACCGCTGGGAGCCCCCCCCCCCCCTGTGCCCTTTCCAACAGTTCACGCATCAGCGTCCCGTGGCTCTGGGCACGGCTCAGGCTGAGGGCCTCCACGCGGGCCATGGCCTGGAGGATCAGGAGCAGATCCTGGGGTACTCCCTGCGGCACCAGCGGCTAGGGGTGGGCATATCGGCAGGCGTCTGCCCGCATGCACCAGCCCTTGGACCAGTGGCTGCAGGTTTCCACCTTCTCCGTCTTAGGCCCACCCCTATCCGCCAACCCCATCTCCTGTGGCCCTACCTCATGCGCCTCCTTCACCCCCACGATCTCTAGTTCCTCCTCTTGCTCCATGGCCTCCTACGCTCTACCGCTCTCCCTGCGCTCGTCCTCCTCTTCCATTGCTTCCGTCGCCGGCGGCGGGCCAGCCGCAGCCATCATCCTCGCCAGGGCCACCTCCACATGGGCCTTCACGTCCACCTCCTTAGCCACCTCTGGTGGGCCCTGATCCTGCTCCTCTTCCGCGGGGGGCTCCTCCCCTGCTACGTCACCTTCATGGCCCGCCGCTTCATCTCCCCCCACCGGGACCGTGTGCGATTCGGGTCCTCGGTGGCAGGCGCCCGAGTCTTGGCGTGTGCCCACCACCACCAGCAGCCTGGGGTCGCCGCCGCGGCTCTCAAGGCGGTAGCTGCTGGATGTGGGGACAAGGACCGCGCTGTCATCGGCGAGCAGCAGGCGGTCCGTGCCGTGTTCCCCGAACACGACCTCCACCCCCCCCGGGGTGCATCGCCACCAGGAGCGCATGGGACCACAGCACCGGGGGCGTGAGGGGCCGCACGGCCAGCTCGCGGCGCCAAGCGTCAGCCCCAGCCCGCCACAGGGCCACGTACACGCCGCTGTCACGACGCACATCCTCCAGCCCCGCCTCGTCGAGCAGGCGCCCTACCGACAAGCGCAGCGACAGGGGGACGCCTTCCTGCGGCTCAGCCGCCCGGACCTCACCGGGGTGGTGATCCAGGACCGCCGCGGTGATCGAGGACCGCCGCATCCCCCGGTTGGATGCAGCGGACCTGGCCATTGTCCGGGGACTCAGCCACCAGGCTCTTCTCCTGGGCGACCTTTCCCGGGTGCTGGAACTCGTAGCCCTCAAGAGCGCCTTCCAGCATCCCCGCCTCTCGCCTCCCCGTACCCGTGAGGCAGTGCCTGTGGGCACCCTTGGCCGCATGGAACCTGCACAGCTGCAGTGCCGCTGCTCACAGCTCCCCAGGGGAGGGGGCGGCACCGCGGTGGGCATGGGCAGTAGCGGCGCGTTCGGCGGGTCCACGTCCATGCCGGCGTAGACGTCAAGCCCGGCGTCGTCCTCGTATATGAGGGCCAGCGCCGACTCGCCGGGCCCGTACGCCTCTTCATCCCCCACGCTCTCCGCCTCTTGCACTCCCTCCTCTTCTCCCCCAGGCCGCAATCACCGCCGGGCGCGTTTCCGGTCGCGAGGGAAAGGGCGCCAGAGGCTGCTCGTCAGCGCCCCCGCCCCTCGCCGCCTCCACCGCGTCCAGCCGTGCCTGCAAGTTGTCGGGCAACCGGGCACAGCTAGTGCCCGCGTGGAGGTCCATGCTGTACACCAGCCCCGCCGAGCACGGCTCTCCGGGTGCCACCTGGCGCCATTCCCGCCACTCCCACATCCAAACCTCCACTCCTTCAACCCCTGCACGCTCCCTGCTTGGCTCTACGGCCCCATCGTCTGCCGCCCTCTCCTGCGTCTCCGTCACTCCCAGCTCAGTACTCTGTCCCCCCGAGCCGGCCTCCTCCGACAGCCCCTCTTTGGCCTCTTCCGCCCTCGGGGTGAAAGTGGCGAGTGCTTGCGCGATCAGCTCGCCAACGTCAGCCTCCTTCCCCGGTGCCGCTTGCGCGGCCCCCTCACCTCCAGCGACTTCCCGTCGGTACGTGTCCAGAGCCTGCGCGAGTAACTCGCGGATGTCCGGCGGGCGGGCCGCGGCCGCATCCTGCGCCGCAGGTGCCGCCTGCACCTCCGTTGGAAGTCCCCTCAGGGGGGGGACGTCTTGCACCCCGTGCGCCGGGGGCGGACCACCCGGTACCGGCACGGGTCCTCCCGGCACCACAGGCGCAGGCGGAGCCCCTTGTGGTACGGTCGACCCCGCTCGGGGCTCCGGTGCCGGGGTCGCCTGCATAGGTGTACCTGTAACAGCGGGTCCCGCCGGGAGCACCGCCAGGAGTGGCCCAGTCGGCGGCGCCCCCGTCGTCCCAACGGGAGTCATCCCCCCTTCCGCGCTTTGGGGTACGCGCTGCGCCGCTCCGTGCGACTCCGCCGGGTGCTGCATTCCCAGTCCCGGTGTAGGAGCTAACCGGGGCGCTGGCGCCGTCTACGCACCAACAGCACCCGCCGCTGGAGCACCCACCTGCGATGTGGGGGGGACCGGCACCGCATGTTGTTGCGGCGGAGCGAACGCATGCTGCGGTTGTTGCCGGGGATGTGGTTGTGCCACAGGCTGGTGTGTATGGGGATGGTGATGATGGATGGATAACTGTGGAAAAGCAGTCGGGTGTACGTGTTGGTGTGGGAAATGATGCTGCATCAGGGGGAACCCCAAGGGGTGGTGGAAGAGGTGATGGTGACGGGTATGGTGGTGGTTCTGGGCTCCAAAAGGCGGGAACGGCAGAGGCATGAGGCCTGGGGGCGGAGGCATCGGAAATAGGTGCGCCCCCTGTGCCGCATACCCCGGCCAACCCGCTGCCGGCCCCAGCGGGGGCCGCCCGCGCTGCGCGTCCTCCAGCTGCCCGAGATCAGCTTGTAGACGTCGGAGTAGTCGGTTGAGCAAGTGTACCATGAATGGCACCGTGCCTGCTGCGAACTGCGCCTGAATGTCAGGCGCATTGTACGGGGGGGGGGGGGGGGGTCGCGGGCTAACACCTGACGCAAGCAGATGTCAACGAAATGATGCAACCCGTTATCCTTGGCCGGACGATCGGCGTCCACGCGCGCCTGGAATGCCGCGTATGTGTGCGGCCCGTGTCTGACGAGATCAGACACCGTGTCTACCAGATGCCGGGCACGTCGCCGGAAGGCCGACAACTCCACGGGATCGGTGGGGGCAGGAAGCGACATTTAGCTATCGAAGACTGGGCGAGCTACGGATAACATGGGGTAACGGGAAGGCGCGGTGTGGGCCGTCCCGCGGCCCTGACGTAGATTGCATGTTGCACGACAAGTTGCGTAACACGGTAGCCTTCCCCTGCCCCCTCGCGTGCCCCCCCCCCCGCCCCACCCTGGCTCCGTTGCCTTTCGTGTTGCTCCCCAGGTGCCTGGTCCGGGACTACCCGGGCCATGGTGGCTGCGTGGTGGGGTTGTGTGGGTGGGTGGGGGGTTTGACGCTGGCTCGGGTCCCATCCCCCGGTGTTTCCCCTCGGGGGGGCCGATGTTTGCACTCCCCGTCAGGGTGTAACGCTGTTGTACCTTGCAGGTACGAACCTGACATACCGGGTCGTAGGGGCCCCCAAAAACGGGCAAAAAGTTTCACTGTTGGCCCTCGTGGACAACAGTGAAACTCGCAGAAAAATTCAATTTCCCAAAACCCCAGTGTGGGGCTCATATTTAATATTGTTTCACTGTCAACAGTGAAACTCTTACTGTTGTGGAGACATTGAGGTGTGGCAGACCGTATCCCCAGACCCCCCCCCTTCCATGCAGTCTACGGCGGTGGACTACAGTAATACTCGAACAACTTCCCCTGTGACAAAGACGTGTATGTAAATATGCAACACAAAACACACGCATGGTACGTGTACACACCGTGTCGCTGCATGTGGTGTAAGACTGTATTTCGGATGCCACACTCTGGAATTGGCAAAGCCCACCGGCATGGGAGACACTTTCACTGTTAACAGTGAAACACATCTTTATAATGCACTTGGAGGTGCAACCCGGAAAAAGCAGATAGAAAAAACATAATAGAAAATGGTACGTAGAAAATAAAGACTTTGTGCCTGCTTTGGACTGCATGCAGTCAGGAGATACACAGTGCGGGTGATGCAACAACAATAGCCCAAGACAGCAGCTGCAGGGCAAAATTTAGGACTTATAACCCTGTTTGGTTGTCTGTTGAAAACAAAAGCTGAAATGAGGGCAGTGCACTGCCCAATGAAACAGTACATTATCACAGAGCAGAAAAACGAATGATGGCTTCGGGCATTTCGGCCACAGAGGCCATGGTGGCAGTGTGTTTCACTTTTGACAGTGAAACTCAGTGCCGCAGTGAACAGCACAATGTGATGACGCAGTAGACCAGCAAGTGTTTACAGGTCAACAACAGTACAAACAGAAGCAGTTCTCAAAGAAGCACAGCTGACCCGTCCTCCCATTCAGCCTACTGCTTTGCACTGCGGGTCCTCCGCGAAGCTTGCTCAAGGTGAGCTACACTGGGCATGGTCAAAGCCGGGGCTTTGGGTGTGCGTTTCAGCCCTGGAGCTCGTTGTCCGCCAGATCCCGCATTGTTGGCAGTCTCGATCTGCGCTGCAATTGCCTGTTGCTGGGCCTTGTCAATACTCTGTACATCCGCCCTAGCCTCCAGGTCCATCTGAGTGAGGGTGGTCTGCTTAGTCTGCCCCTTTGCACTTGTCTTGGCAGTGGTCTTGGACTTCGCCTTCTTGTTCGCAGGAGCTGGCTTTGGAGCTGGCTTTGCATCAGCACTGACAGCATGGAAAGCCGGCTCCAGGTCAGTTGGGGGCACATGAACCCCAAGATCCACAGCACTGGATGAGGCAGCTTCAGGACCGACACTTTCACTGTCAACAGTGAAACCTCCTCGGACAGTCCGGTTTTCTGGAGTCGTGGGGGGACCAAATGTGCTGTCGAGGAGCCTCGGATGGCTCCCTTGCCTGTGGTCAACAACCTTTGCACCATTCTCCTTTAGTGACTTTTTCGCCGCCGCCAGTTCATCCTTTTCCCGTTGCTTCAGAACCAACTTCCGCCTTTTGTGATCCAGTTTCTCTGCCGCTTTGACTTCAGATCGGAGGTTCTTATCAAGCAGGCGTAGTTGCTGCGCATTCAGCGGCGTTCCGGACTGCCACAATTCTCCTTCGGCTTGCAAGTCTGCTGCTGGTTCCCGTGCACATTGACGTACAGCCCGCACCAGGTTTTGCTTCACTGAGTCGGTCCCCACTCCCCAGGCATCCGGTACCCAGAGCCGCAACAACCAGCCAGGCAAGCATGCAATCAGTGCTGCTGTCATCCCATACACTTGTGTCGGTTTGCGGAGGGCGCTGAACATGACCACAATTGCCGGCAGCTCGGGTGCACTTGGTACCACAAGTCCTGCAGCCAACAATCCCAGGAGCCAGCGGAACCACGATGACCTCCACTCCAAATTCGTAGCAGCGTATGGCGGGTGCTCTGCAATACTTCCGGGTGTCACCAGGATAGCACACACGGTTCGCGTCGTCAACTGCTCAGGCTTTTTGCTTGTGAACAGCAGGTCTTCCCGGGGGATGTACAGCCGAATGCAGGTGTACCGCCATTCCCGCAGTGGTGTTGCCTCCTCGAACAGACGTGCCAGGGTGTACTTCACATTCGGACCGCACAGCATTGCTGGGACCCCTTTAGCAGCAAGCTTCTTTCCGAATCCGGGCGGCAGAAGTGATGTCTCACTTCCTTCTGGGACTTCAATATACAGGAGGTGGGCCTTGGCAGACAAATGCTTGCCCATGTCTCCAGTGAAGTGCATCGTCCTCTAGGTTCCAGCAAAGGCAGCAGTGCACAACCCATCCAGCTCAGATGCAGCTCCCCCGCTACGAGCTTCAGTCTCCTCAGCACACAGTGGTTCCCGCAGTGACCTGCGTGTGTCAGCGCGCAAAGGGTCTTGCCAGAATTTAGCCTTCCGCAAATTTTGCCATGTCGGTTGAGCAGTTCCCGGCCGGTGCCTCGCTGCCTCGCGGCCTGTTGCACCCAGTGCCCAATATCTCTCATCCCACTTGACTGCGTGACAGAGCATCTGCACGGTGGCCTTAGTTCCTGCATTGCAAGGAGACACGAAATGAGTTTCACTGTTGACAGTGAAACAACGGGACGTCAGGGAGTAGAATCAGGAAACAACGAATGTGAGTACATGGCAACAGGCATACGTTGGCTTTCGTGGATCTCTGGGTTGCCTTGGCAGAACACATGACTCCGGACTTGATATAGGCACTTTAGGTATCTCAGTTTCTGGGAGACTGTATTGGTGTTGATTGTGGACCCTGGACTCGCCACCAAGTCGACAAACTCCAAACAGTACGCCCGCGGTAGCCCAGCACTTTCCTTGAAGGCAACATGACTGAAACACTTCTTCTCGTCAAACGCCGCAACAGCCTGGGTGAACTTGTCGCCAACATCCAGTATCATCCCACAGAACTGCGCCTCCACTCATTGACAGCCTTGGTACGGTGAGGAGTAAGACAGAGATAGTTTCACTGTTGACAGTGAAACTCAGTGGAAACACGGCCCTCGAAGTGCAAATTGGCTTGTCACATACCGTTGTGTCAATGTCCATATACTCCTTGTATGGCACCCCAATATCTCTGACCACTTCCCTGATCTCAGCAGCATCGGGCGTTGCGTACTTCTGGCCGGTCCTCTTCACGATTTCAGCACAGCGTTGCAGAAATGCAACAGCAACCTCAGAGAAAGTAGTCTCACAGAATTCCCTCTGGGCCCTTTGGTGCACGCCTGGGGCAAGGCGGCAGATCTCCAGTGGTGTGTCTTCACGAAGTATAACGCCAAAGATGAATCGCATTTCTCGAGGTACATCGCTTTCAGCTACAACTTGACCCCCCTGCTCATTCGGTGATGTTAGTCCGAGCCACAGTTCTTTGACAATGGCGCACATGTGTTGTCCGCCGAGCACCAGCTGGATGTCTCCTGCAGGCAGACAAGGGCCACACGACAGGAGACTTTCACTGTCAACAGTCAAACGATCGGTACAGGACAGGAGACTTTCACTATCAACAGTGAAACGATTGATACAAAAGCCTGCACTGGTTGGGGCATATACCTTCTCTGTCCAGTAGATAACCGCGGACCTCCTCGATCAGCCCTCGGTGGGCGACACTGCGACGGAGTCTTGCGAGGCGGGGGCGCTGTACACGTCGTGACTGACCGTACTTTGGCTCGTCATCCCAGATCAACTTGCTGACATGAACGTACTTCCTTGCGATGATGTACTTTCTGACCTGCTGAGCCTCTGCGTCTCCACCCTCCAGGATGCATGGTCGCGATTGTATTTTGGTCTCGTCATCCTGCTCCGGCTCAACTTCCTCCTCTTCCTCCTCTTCAGACTCAAAACTCTCCTCCTCCTCCTCACCCAAACCACTTTCGTCACCATCAGCATGTGCTTCACCGCCAGAACAGCGCTCCGGTTCGACGTCTTCCTATTTCTCATCTGTAGGCACTTCACCAGATTCCGCCTAGTCTTGGTGCTCAGGCTCCACAAGGGGGTCCTCCATTTTACGGAATCCTGAAGAGAACAAGGAGGAGCCACAAGTAGCAGAAAAACAGCCCAAAACACCCTGAAATTGCCTGTTGGAGGCACCTTTGGAACGGTGTTTCACTGTCAACAGTGAAAGTGTGTTGCAGGCAATTTGGTTCAACACAGTATCTGTCTTTAGTTATCAATAGGGCACTAGTTTTCGTCTGTCACTATTATGCCACACACTCGGTTAACCTTGTTCAGTGTGAAGACCAAATATTCCATTGTCTCACCCTTGCTTGGTTGTTTGTTTCACCAATGATTAGTAACGTGATCAAAGCCCATTCAAAGCCTCAAAACCACACAAGCAGTAACCGCTTTTCTTCAAATGCACTCCAAATTCTGACCAATGACGGCGCAAATTCATTAGCATGAGTGATATCGTGCTGGCCACAGACGCACAACAGGCAGGGAGGAGGGAAACCACAGGCATCAGATGCCACGTGCGCAGAACGTTGCACTGGATGCCGAACCTTGTCTGAACCGCCCCCCATTTTGGATCCCTTTCCCAAGGGTTTCACTGTCAACAGTGAAAGTGATTCGTGATTTGCATGCCATTTGTGGCATTATGAACTCACCATCGCATAATCGTCGTGTGATACATTCCAACCTCCTTCACCTGGTGTTTCACAATTGACAGTGAAAGTCAGTCACTGTCCCGCAACCAGATGGCAATTGCACTGGACACTGCACTGGACACACAGGCATCAACAAACGCGGGGTATGTGGACACGGTGTGGAACCGCAACCATTGGCAGTACGACAGGTCCATTAGCCACAATATACATCCGTGTTGTGGAGCATTGCCAGCCCTACCAAACTAAGATAAAGTCATCATCATGGCTTTCAGAATCCACATAGCACGACTCATTGTCAGCCAATGCCACGGCATCAAGGTCCACATCATCATCGGAGTCTACCTGAGACCCGTTTTGGTCACCAACATCACCTGCTCTTTTGCGTTTTCTGGGTACTTTTTCCCAAATGGGCAGTCCCAATGCCATAGCATCATGTGGTAACATTCCACGTAGGTGTGCAGCTGTTCCTGCATAGTCATCAAAAAAGGAACTATAGTCACGACCCCGGGGCGGTTGCTGGTGCTGGATCATCTGATCAGCTACAGCCCGGCGGTCTGCCTTGTCAGATGCTTTGCCGGAGAGGTAAAAAAGAGTGTGAAAGCTTTGGTGCAGTAGGATATACTCCGACTCAACCAGGCTTGTTGAGTCCATGAGGGCTGGTGGAAATTTGAAACTGTCTTGCCAAATGTTGGTACCTGTTACGCAGGCGGCCTTAGGATTATCCTCCATCTCACCTGTTGTGATATCTACAAAGGGGGCCGTGCCTGAGGTCAAACAGTGCAACAAGTTTTGCAACCTACCCTGCACCGTCTGGACGCAGCCCAATGTTATATGGGGCTTCTGCTGGGACGTGGTTCCTTGTCGAGCCTTTCTGATGGTTAAAAACAAGGACTCATATTGCTCCAGTGTGGTAGCACTGAGATCATGCTTTGATGCTTTCACAACACGAGACAACATACATTCGACTTTCTCTTCAACATGCGCAATACCTAGCAATGCATTATGGAACGAACTCGAAAGAAGGAGAGCAATGCGGATAGTGTTTTTATAGTTGCCGTCACTACGTGTCGGCTTGAGTTTCCGCAGCAGAAACAGGCTGCATTCTAAAACCTTGCGTGCTGCAACACCGGTGCTAGAGGGACGATGTCTCCAGGAGCAGTCACGCACCATGATACCTAACTGCAAGACAGCAGGAACATAAGCTTGCAATAATTGCCGCAGCGCCTCCCAGCGCTCCTTCCAGAGAGGAGTTTCACTGTCAACAGTGAAACTCCGGAAGCCACGGTCCAATTGAGACTGTAGTGCAGGATACGCAAGGTAGCACGAAAAACTGAGGCTCTCCAGAACAATCAGAGCGGGGTACTGGTACACCCGTGTGGCAGTTGGATCCATTAAGAAGCAATCATACTCCAGGCAGATAAAAAAAGGTGAAAAAGCCTTGTATAAAGCAGTGACACACGCCTTGTAAGCGTGCCAAATCCCATAGACAGGGCATATGTCTCGGAGCGCACCGCGTAGTGGAGAAGCAGCATGCTCCCTATTGTACACAACCTTTGCAACCCTCCACCATACGTTCATGTCACAAAGTAATACCTTCACTGGGTTCCGGTTCCCAGGATTGTCTTGCAATAACCGCACCAACACGTCCCCCAATCCCGCCGTCTTGGTGGATTGATGTCCCATAACCCACATGGCTGCCATGATGAAGTCCTTGGGTTGCCCTGGCGAATATCCAACGGACAGCGAAGAAGACCAAGAGCAGTCAATCCGATGCCAGGTCCTGCACAACAGTCAAAAATTCACTGACCGAGTCCCGCATATGCAGTGCCACATCCTTGACCCGTTTTGTCAATTTCTCTGCGGAAGGCCACCCAGCGTACGACAATCTCACCGACAAGCCTATGAGGACGGCAACAACAGTGCATGACAAGGAGATGTCCCGTGGTCCATCTGGATTTTTGCTGTACCGGCTCTTGCAAAACTGGTCTGCCCATGTCACATAGCATCCTTGTGTCATTTCTTCGCGGATCCGCTCTTGTGCAAGGGCTACCCGGTTGGCCAATGGTAATTCTCGATGCAGTATAAGCCCACTTCCCCGCAACTCAAGCCGCTGTTCCTTGGTCAATGTTGTCATAAACCCTGTACTGGGTACCGTTTCTGCCACTTTCATCGGATTTGCCAGCACCAGCATGCAGCGGAAGAGCTTGAATGCAGCAGGCACACAGCGCAGTAACCATTGCTTAGGCCCACGACTCGGCCAGTCCTGCTTCAGGTCGGCAATACCTCGTCTTGTTCGAGGATTCATACGCAACTCCAGGGCCATCTCCACAAGAGTCAAAGCTGGCCCCCCCCCCCCCCCATAGCGCACTCCACCAGCGAGTCCCCGTCTTGGTACATGTCAGCGCGGTCCAGGACGTCATACAACCCCGAGCAAAAGTCTCGTAGACTGAATGGGGAGACATTGCTGTCAGTCATAATGCCCTCTGAGGCAGTACAGGCGGATTACATACAGACAGAACAAGCAGACAACAACCAATGGTTTCACAGTTGACAGTGAAAGTTAGTAGAGAGAAGGTGTCAGCAGGTACAATAACACAACTTATGCAGAGACAAAAGACAACATGTGGACCCAACAGGCAGTGGCTGTAAATGGTTTCACTGTTGACAGTGAAAGTCCTTCTGATCCGATGCCTCCCACCTGAAAGCAGGTGGGCAATAGAGTGAATGCAAGTACATGGGGGGGGTGGAGGGGGGGATAAAGTCAAAGAGATCCTCACCTGGCACCCCACTGTTCCCCCATGCACACAAGGCCATGCACACAAGGACATAACGGGTGTGGTACAAGTCTATTGATGCCTCCAAGTCCTGGTGGGGTACTTTTCCTACAGCCAGGGCTAGAAATCTGGTGTCTCACTACATAGTCAACCATATACGGCAAAACATGTCTAAAAACTACCGGTTTGGTAGTACTAGTAGTGTACCCCCTCTGCAACGAAGCACTTACTATGCCTAGTGGGTGACCATGTACTGGTGTGGTATGCCACAGGGTGGCTAGGATGGGGGATCTAGTGGGAATCGAACCCACCCCCCAGAATCACGAGACGAGGGTTATAACCATTGGACCAGACGACGGTCCGGTGATATTTCCGGTTCCGTTTTTTACAGGCCTCTTCCAAAAAAAAAATTCACTGTAACAGCTTTCCCTGTTTACCACTGGACACCACAGTGTGGGAAATGGTTTCACTGTCAACAGTGAAAGTGCTTGATGCGTGTTACCGCTTTCTCAGTACATACACACACACCACGGTATCACAGATAGTTTCACTGTCAACATTGACACTGTTTCCGGTCATCGAGTTCCTGCAGTTATGTGCTCCAGTCATTGATGCTATGTCATATCCTCCGGAGCAAGGCAGAGTTTCACTGTTGACAGTGAAACTAACTTGCAACATTAAGCACACTTCTGTGCTCATATAATCCATCCCCCAAAAAATGAACCACCAACACCATCCCAAGGGGGGGTATGTAGATAGGACTAAGGGGTTGCATACAGCCCAGAGCATAGTACAGCACAAAGGTGACCCAAGGGTTTCATTGTTGACAGTGAAACCCTTGGCAGTTTGGGGTGGCACCAGAGGAATCCCCACAACAGCGTGGGTTGAAAAGTGGTGTTTTCGGAAATATGAAGATTTGTTCGGGGTTTGTGGTCATTTTTCTGCAATAGTGAAATTGCCTATCCCGGGTGTGGGCCGAGACCTTCGGATGTCAGGTTTGTACCCCCAAGTGTACGGGCCGTCCATTTCTACCCGCTCTGTACAAATGAACCTGCGTCGTAGCCAGGTACTCCGGCCGTTCCCCACACCGGGGTCGGGTACACTGTGGGGCGCAGGGGAGTCCATGCGGGACAGGCGCGTCTCTTGCCTGCCTCGATGGACGGTGTGCCCTACCCGCAGCCCCTCACTGGGCAAGAACCGCAGTACGTGCCGTGGGGAGTGCGCCTTGTCGGCCCATTCGTCACCCCCCCAGGCCGGTGCCACCTCGGGCCGATGACCAACGGTCCCGGGCATATCCCACCTTATTGCGTGTGATCAGGTGGGGCCGATACAGTCACCGGGGGGGGGGGGGGCAAACCCCTGAGGCCGCCCCTCTCGCCTGCGTCCCCTGTGGGCACCTTTCGTCCCGACCCCCCCCTCCCGCTGTGTCGGCCTCGGCCCTTCCAATCCCTGCCCTCGTTTTTCCCCCTTCCCGCGCTTCCTCTTCTGCTCCAAGGCTCCTTCCGTGCACTACTTGTCCCTCGCTCCCTCCCTCTGCCCTTCCCGGCACAGGCACAATGCACGACAGTTGCAGGGCCGCGTTCAGGTTGGGGTTGCGCGTGCTTGCGTTTCGCCCGCCCTGCTTGTTGCTCAACTCCTTGCCCGCGCGCTTGCTAGCACTGTGTTCGCCTCCGTGTCCCCCCCCCACTCCGCCCTGTCCCTCGTCACCTTCCCGGCAGCCCCTGCGACGGCCTCGCGGTGCTGTGTTTGTTCTCTTTGTTTTTTTTGGGGGGGGGCGGTGGTGGGGGGGAGGGGGGGGTGTGGCGGGGGCTTTCGTGTTGTCCCTTCCCCCGGGGTATGCACGTTGCGGGCACGATGCGAGCACGTTGCGTGGCACTTGTCTGCGTGGGGGGGGGGGGGGGCTGCGCCCTTTCCTTGGCTCTTTCCCTCTTGGCCGCCCCGCCTGCTGCGGTTCCGCCGGGGCACTGGTGCTCTGTGGGGGGAGGGGGGGGTCGCTCTTTGGTTCCCTCTGGCACACCCTCGTGCCTCGTGTCCCCGCCGCTGGAGGCAAGCATGATGCGCGCACGATGCAAGCACAAACATCGCACAGTAACCACAATGTTTTCAGGCCGCAGGAATGGGTTCCTGTCCACATGGCGGTAGTCGCCCGGTCTCGCTCAGGTAGTTAGTGTCCGTGCCTACTCCCTCGTGTGCCATTAGTTACTGGAAGAGGTACGTACCCGGGTGGAGACGGAAGATGATGAGGTGCGGGCAGCGGGGAGGACTTACCGTACGCCTCGTAGGCTTCTTGTGCCATCCGCCGCCCTTGTCGAGGGGAGGGGCCCCTGTCTCGGCACCAAACAGCCCGGGGGGGGCTGACCACCCATCCTTTCCTTGTTGCCTGTGTCTCCACTTCCACACATCCTGATACCGGTGCCGTGGTATCAGTTTGTGGGAAGTGGCGGCTACAAAGCGGCCGTGCGCTCACGCCCCCCGGGCCACTGCCACCCCCGAGCGCGATGGAGGCCCCTGAGGTCCTATGGCAGTGGCGCAGTGCGACGGATGGGGGATTCATTGTGGCATCCCCTGGCCACCTAGATAGTATGCATAGTCGATGCCGCAGGGGGGCCACTGCATGGTGCCGTTGGTGCCCATCCCCTCTGCGCGCCGTCCCGACGGTCGTGGCCACATCTTCCGCAGGGGGTGCAGTGGATGGCGCCACTGGCGCCCGCCCCCTCTGCGCGTCGAGGCATAGGTCATCTCATTGGAGGCCCGACGGATAGCGCCGTTGGTGCATGTCCCCCTCGTGTCACCTCACCTCTTTCTCTGCCGGCCTTGCCGGCCATATTTCAGCGTAGCCTAGATGCATGTATGCAGATGTACTGACGCATGTTCAGGACGAGCAAGTTGCACAACACCATGCGCGGCAAGCCTACTTCCCCTTTCTCTACCCTCCCTCTCCTCTCCTCTGCGCCCTCGCTCTCCGCGGGCCCTCTCTGGCCCCCTCTTGTCTGCGGCTGTCCCTGTCTGCTTTTGCGCGCTCGGTGCCTTGCTCCCCTCGGGGCACCCTGTTGTGCTGTCCCTGGCTGCTCCCTGTCTCTCCTCGCTCCCCTATCTGGCTTCTACGCCTGCCCTCTTCTCCCTTGTGCGCTCCGTGCACTCTCCCATCTGTCTGCCTGTTCTCCCGTTTGTCCCACCTCTACCCCTTCCGTCACGCTCCTTCCCTGGGACGTTGCATGACACCGTACCCGGCACATTCACCTTTCCGCGGGCCGGACACCTCGTCCT
>OZ038380.1:114868929-114918929 GCA_964036045.1 Eutreptiella sp. 'Long Island Sound 2002' | reverse complement strand
GTAGGACGTGGCGCCATGCGGGTGCGGGGCCCGTGGCGGTCGCGGGGGGTCGCGGGCGGTCCAGCCGGCGGTCGGCAGTGGCCCTGAGCGTCCCACACAGTAGGGTCGGTGGGCGTGCCGGGGGAGGGCGAGTCCAGCAGGGCATGCTGCGGAGGGCGCGCGCGCAAGGGCGTCGGCGTGCCCGGTGCGGGCCCCTCTGCGGGCCGAGGGACCTGCGGTGAGCTGGTTGCGTTGCCTGGGGGCTGAGGTCGGGGCCGGGCGCATGAGTAGCGGCGGGCGGCCGAGTGGGTGCGGGGGCCTTGGCGGTCGCTGGGAGGCGTGGGCGGCCCAGCCGGCGGTCGGCAGAGTCTCCAAGGGCCCCACACCGTGGGGCCCGGGGGCGTGCCGGGGGCGAGCGCTCTGTGCAGGCCAAGCTGCGGGGGGCGCACGTGCAAGGGTGTTGGCGTGCCCGTCGGGGGCCCCCGGAGGGCCGTGGGACCCGCGGCTGGCAGGGAGCGCTGCTCGGGGGCCGAGGCCGGGGCCGGGCGCGTGGGTAGCGGCGCCCACGGGGTCGAGTGCCCGAGGCGAGTGCGGGGTGGTGCGTGCGGGCCGGCCGGTGGCCGGTGGCCTCACTGGGAGTCCCACACGGAGGGGTCGACGGGCGTGCCGGGGGCGTACGCAGCGTGCAGGTCGGGCAGCAGCGGGCGTACGTGCAGGGCGTAGGCGTGCCCGATGAGGACCTCACTGAGGACCGAGGGGTTGGCGGCAAGCAGTATGCGATGCCCGGGGGGGGTGGCGGCGAGGAGCGGGAGGATGTCCGCGGCCCGCGACGTGGGGGCGAACACGACGTGGGCCGGGTGCGGCCCCGGGAGCGGTGCCGGGGGGAGCGGGACCGCAGGACGGCGGTCTACTGTGAGGCGCCAAGTGGCGCAATGGCGGAGGAGCCAGACTAGGGCGATGTTGTGGCGCAGTGTGTGGGGCTGGGTGCTGGGCGGCGCGGGGACGTGCGGCGGGAGGGGGGGGGGCGGGGCGGTGACGTGGGAGGGGGCACGGTGGAGGAGTGACGCCAGCGACGTGTGTGTCGTGCTGAGGGTGGAAAGGAGCTCGCGGAGGAGTTCTTCCCGGCCGGCGCTGTCCAGCAGAGGGGGGGCGCCGTGGGGGGAGGAGGAGTGCCACATGCCAAGCAGGCTGAACCCCAACTGCGTCGGGGGGCCGGGTCGCGGGGCGGCTGGGAGGCGCTCGGAGAGGTACACTGCGGTGGTGGCCGTGTGGAGCTCGAAAGGGGTGACGAGGCGGGGGGAGTGGCCGGCAGTGGCTGCCAGGATGGGCGGGTGCGTGAACAGGTGCCACGCGAGGAGTAACTGCAGGGCGTAGTGGGGGGGGCAGTGGTGCTGGAGGTGGGCGGCGGAGTCCGGGTAGGGGCGGTGACAGAAGGGGCATGTCACGCCTCCGTAGCCCGGGGGGTGGGGGGGCGCAGGGGGCGGCCCAGGGGATGGCGGAGACGGGGACAGCCCCGTGCAGTAGCATGCCTTGGAAGCCGACCACACAGCGGGCGGCGATGTCACGAGTGCACACAGGCGGGGCCTTGTGGGGGGAGGTGCAGAAGAAGTGAGGCCAGTGGTCGGTCGGCGATGTGGGGAGGTCGACGAAGGCGGTGTGAGGCGTGGGGCGTCCACAGTCGGGGCAAGCGGAGGAGGTGACGAGCGGGGCGTCCGGGAGGGCGGGGTGTAGTGCCCACGCTGAGGTCGGGCCTGACGAGCGAGTGTACGCTGGGGACGGGGGGAGGGGGGTTGTAGGCAAGTGGGCGGTGTCCCAGAAGGCGGTCCACTTGGCGTCCACGTGCAGGGGAGGGGTGATCCAGAAGGAGGGGTCACGGCGCTGGCGGGGGAAGGAGGCGAGCCAACCGCACACCGTGGGGAGGGCGGAGGCGAGGAGCGAGGGGGGTAGCCACGTGGAGACCTGGGCGGCGTGCAGGAGGTCTCGGAGGGGGCCCGGGGGGAGGTCGGCGGCCGGGGGGAGGCCAAGGGGGAGAAGGTCAGCAGAGTGTGCGCACACGGGGCAGCGCGTGAGGGCAGGGCGCCGCAGCGTGCCGCAGTGAAGGCATATACGGGGGGCGGAGGCCGGTGGTGGAGCGGGTGCGCGGGGGGGGGGGCCACGGGCGTGGGACTTGTGACGGGGCTCTGGGGCGGAGAGAAGGTCAGCCCCGGCGCGGTGGGCGTCGAGTGGGCGGGGGAAGTGGGAGGCGAGGAAAGTCGCCCAGGCTAGGGTCGGGAGGTCGGGAGCGCTGGAGGCGGGGAGCGTGTCCGGTAGGGCGAGTCAGTTGTGTCTGCGGGCACTGGTGAACATGGCGCCGCGGACTGCCCTGCCTGACGAGGGGGCCGAGGGTGTTGTGCGGCCATGGTGCCGCGGGGAGCGTCGGGGGGAGGAACGGGGGGGTGACTGCTGGCGGCTGCGTTTGGCGGGGCGGGGCTGGGGGTCGCCCGGGACGGGCGGGCGGTGGGAGGGTGGGGTGTTGAGAGTGGCAGTGGGGGCGTGCCAATATTGCCCATCGTCCCGTCTGCCCTGGACCGTAAGGGACCAGCCCTCGTTGTGTTGGATGACGCGCGTGGGCAGCGAGGCGAAGAGGGAGGTGTGCAGGGAGGGGGCGATGTGGGCGAACGCGTGCCCGCGGCGGGCGTCGGCGTCAGTGACGTACACGACGGTCTGCAGGTTGTGGGTGAGGGTGACTGCCATGGAGGGGTGGTAGGCCGCCCCCGACGCGTGGGACGCAGGGCGCGGCCCCCATGGATGCGGCGTAGGAGGCGGCAGTGGCTGGCCCGCGAGACATCAGCGAGCTGCCCGCGCAGGCCCTGGAGGCGTACCGGCGGACAGCCGCGGGGAGCGATGGAGCCGCGCCAGAAGGGGCTGACGCCGGCGAGCTGATAGCGCGGGCGCTCGCGGCTGTCGCCCCGAGGACGGAAGAGGCCAAGGAGAAGCCGTCGGAGGCGGTTTCTTCGGGGGGACAGGACGCGGGGCGGGGTGTGCCGGAGGCGCACACGCCGGCGGAGGGCGGCGGGGTTGTGGAGGCCAGTGGGGGATGTGCCAAGGGGGAAGGAGTGGAGGACTGGATGTGGGAGTGGCGGGAGTGGCGCCAGGTGGCACCCGGTGAGCCGTGTCCGGCGGGGCTGGCGTACAGCATGGACCTCCATGCGGGCACCAACGGGGCCCGGCTGCCCCCCAACCTGCGGGCACGGCTGGACGCGGCGGAGGCGGCAAGGGGCGGAGGCGCTGACCAGCGGCCTCTGGCGCCCTTCCCGCCGCGGCCGGACACGCCGCCGGCGGTGGTCGCGGCTGGACAAGGGGCGGAGGGAGAGCAGGAGGCGGAGGACGAGGGGGACGAGGAGGCATACGGGCCCGGCGAGTCGGCGCTGGCCCTCATGTATGAGGACGACGCCGGGCCCGACGTCTACGCCGGCATGGACGAGGACCCGGCCAACGCGCCGCTGCGGCCCATGCCCACTGCGGTGCCGCCCACTTCCCTGGGGAGCTCTGAGCGGCGGCACTGCAGGTACCATGCGGCCGAGGGTGCCCACAGGCACCGCCTCATGGGCACAGGGCACCGGGAGGCAGGGATGCTGGCGAGCGCCCTGGAGCGCTACGAGCTCCAGCGCCCGGGGCAGGTCGCCCGGGAGATGGCCCTGGCGGCAGCGTCCCCGGACAACGGCCAGGTCCGCTGTGTCCAACTAGGGGACGCGGCAGTCTTGGGTCACCACCCCGGTGATGTCCGGGCGGCCGAGCCCAAGGAAGGCCTCCCCCTGTCAGTGCGCCTGTCCGTGGGGCGCCTGCTGGACGAGGCAGGGCTGGAGGACGTGCGGCAGGACGAAGGCCCGTACGTGGCCTTGTGGCGAGGTGGGGCTGACGCTTGGCGTCGCGAGCAGGCCGTGCGGCCCCTCACGCCCCAGGCGCTGGGGTCCCATGCGCTCCTGGTGGCGGTGCACCCCGAGGGTGCAGAGGTCGTGTTCGGCGCGAACCGCCTGCTGCTGACCGGGGATGGGGCGGTCCTCGTCCCCACCTCCAGCAGCTACCGCCTTGAGAGCCGCGGCGGTGTCCTCAAGCTGCTGGTGGTGGTGGGCACGCGCCTCGACGAGAGCGTCGCCCCCCAAGGGTCCGAACACGCGGTCCCGGTGGGGGGTGATGAGGAGGCAGGCCGTGACGGTGAAGAGGTGGGGCAGGAGCAACCCACGGGGGAGGAGCAGCAGCACGATCAGCCGGAGGTGGCCAGGGAGGAGGTGGACGTGCAGGCCATTGTGGCGGCGGCCCTGGCGAAGTTCACGGATGCGGCGGGCCCGCCGCCGACGACGGTGGCGCTGGAGGAGGAGGACCAACGCAGGAGGGGTGAGGAGGCACAAGTCGCCATGGAGCGGGACGAGGAGCCGGAGTTCAAGGGTGAAGAGGCACAGGGCGCCGTGGAGCATGACGAGGAGCTGGTGATCGTGGGGGCGAAGGAGGCGCGTGAGGTGGGTCCACGGGAGCTGGGGGTGGCGGACAGGGCTGGGCCGAAGACGGGGGAGGTGGAAACCTGCAGGCACTGGGCCAAGGGGTGGTGCATGCGGGCAGATGCCTGCCGGTTCGCCCACCCCCAGCCGCCGGTGCCGCGGGGAGTACCCCAAGAATTACTCCTGATCCTCCAGGCCATGGCCCGTGTGGGGGCCCTCAGCCTAGACCGCAGCGAGGACCACGGCCGGGGCCACGGAACGTTGCTGCAGGAAGCGGTGGTAAAGGCGCAAGGAGGAGGGCTCCCAGCGGTGGGGTATGCGGTGGAGAGTGGGGGCCTGACCGAGTGGGCAGTGGCGTTGCCATGTGGCATGGCGGCCCTGCTCACTCCGTTCCCGGTGGTCCCGTGGAGGGACGTGGTCGCCGTCCAGGAAGCCAATCTGGGGTGGGTGTGCACGTGGCACACACATCCCGCCGGCATGGACCCTCGCGAGTGGCAGGCTAAGGCGGTCGTGACGTACCTGTCCTGGTCGCTACCGGCAGCGCCGGGTGCGTGGGCGCAGTGGTGGGACAGGGCGCTCAGCTGGGCGAGGGATGGCAGTGCTGTGGCGGCCTGCCCTGACCTCCCGCGCGAGCCCGTCTCAGTCCAGCTGTGGACTGTCTCCCTGCATCTCCCCACAGTGGCGGCTCGTCTTGCGGCCACAGACCCGGAGGTCTTGCTGCTGGGAGACCGAAAGGGGCCAGGGCTTCGCCTGGGCTAGGGGCTGGAAGTTCGCACCGCCCGCCTCCCCAGCCCTGTGGACGGGGACATCCTGGGGGGACTCCAGTTCACGCGGGCTGGCGGGCCTGATGTGTGGACCGCTGTCCATCGCCAGCTCCCAGACGCGTGGCCCCAGGTGTACCGGCCCCCTGGTCACGAGCGTCTGGTGGGAGTGGAATGGCGCGTGTGGGCCGCCAACAGCCCGTGCCCGCCGGTGGTGGTCCTGCCCAGGAGAACCAGCCACCCCAGCTGGGAGACCGTGGCGGTCTTGTGGGGATGGGTGGCCGTCCGTCGGACCGATGGCCACGTCTTCACTGCCCCACGGGGCACGGTGATCGAGACCAACGGGGGGACAGCCTTGCAGCTCACGGCAGAGCCCCTGACCACGCATGCTGTGGTGGCCGTCCTCCAGTGGGGTGCAAACAAGCCACAGCCCTGGCGCGATCAGGTCGCTGGGGCTGTCTGGCGAGACCTGCCGGTCCTTAAGGCCGCTATCTGGTCAGGAGGAGCAGGGCGGCATCTCCCGGGAGCACTCCCATGGCTGCGGGGCTGCGGAGACGCCTCTCCCCCACCGGCTAAGCTGCAGGGCGCCCTGGAGCACCTGTACTCCAAGCCCAGGCACCACTTCCTGGTGGCCGCGGACCATGGGGTGGAGCTCAGGGACGACGTGGTCGCGCTAGCAGCCGACGTGGTGCAGTGCCTGGCCCCCCACGCCATGGTGCTCCCGATGAGGGGTGGGAGGGCCAGCGGCACGACCAAACTCCGGCTGCCCTCCTCATTGCGAGGTACGTCGAGGTGGGGGGCTCGGAGGCGGTGTACCTTGACCGGTTGGAGACGCCGAGCATGCGGCACTGGACGGCCCACCACCTCGTGGCCCCTGACATGCGGTTGGCCGTGGACCCACTGGGCCGGCCTGTGGTGTCGGGGGCCTCGCCCCAGTGGCCGCACACGTGGGACATGGCGGTCCGGACGATGCGCATGGCACCCAGGGGCCAGAGGGCGGGATGGCCAGGTGCAGAGCATCTGCTGGCGGAGGCCCGGGCGGCACAGGTGCAGCAGCCGGCCGGCAACACCAAGGACTGTGGCGTGTGCGCCCTCATGTCCGCCGTCGGCACCCTCCTCAGGGTGCCGAGGCCGGGCAACCTCCTGTCCGCGCTGGACAGGCGGTGGGTGGCGGCGGTGGTCCTCAACAGGGACATGGGGCCCATCGCGCGTCTGCCGTCCCTGGGGGAGCTGCCTGCAGCGGTGTTGGATGCCCTGCCGGCGCCCCGCACGCCCCTGGACGTGGCGGACGTCCCGCACAACGTGGGGCTGCCCGGGGCGCGCATGCAACATGCCCTGCTGTGTATGGTTGCGGCGGCGGACGGGGGGATGTCCATGCTGGCGACGGTGTCCCTACAGCACGTGCAGGACGCGATGCAGCAGCAGCGGATGCATGCCCCCCAGCCGTGGGAAGAAAGCGCCAAGCGGTGGCTGAGGGTGGAGAGCGTGCCCTCCACCCATACGGTGGGCGTGGCGGATATGGGGCGGCTGGTGGTGTTGGAGGGGGCGGAGTATTGGGCCTGTGTTCGGGTGGAAACAGGGGGACTGGAGTGGGTCGTAGTCACCGCGTGCCGGCTCAGGAGGCAGCAGTCCAGGGGCCCGGCCTGCTACCGGGTGTTCCGGGAGTGCCTCAGGGAGCTGGGGCCGGTGCGCAGGGCGCACAGGTGCACGGCCAAGGACATCCCGACGGCGCCGGCGGTCTTCGTGGAGGTCACGTGACCGCCGGCGATCCAGGGGCAGGACGTCTGGCCCGTAGCCCCGAGCAACGTGTGGCAGGCTGAGCATGCAGCTGGCATGTGCAGGGCGCTGCAGGGTCACGCGGCAGCCCTCCCCAGGGCCCCGGCAGCGCAGTCCTCCAGCAACAGGCCGGCAGCCTCGCTGGCAGTGCTACATAGCGTGTCACGGGCATGGTGCTGGGTTGTGGCGGCATTGGAGCCCCACTCCTTGGCGCTGCGCCTGTACGATCGCGGAGAGGGCACGGTGCTCACGGTCCGCCCCGCCGACCTGGAGGCCCTGCACCTTAGTGCACTGAGTGGCGACAGGGGCGGGGCGCTGTACCTCCAAGGGACCGTGGCAGGCGCGGCCGCGACACGCTTCCGCCGGCAAAACGAGGAGATGCCCTCCGCCTGGTCATGGCGGAGAACATGGGGCCGTGGCTCCGGGCGTTCTCCACGTCCAGGTGGAAGGTCAAGGGCGACCGGGAGAAGTTCGCCGACGCGTGGCGCCGCTGGGTGGAGGAGCAGTTTCCCGTGGGGGGAATGCTGCACCTGCCGCAGCCACCAAGCGTGCCACCAGTACGGCCTGCGGCACCCCGGGCCGCGGCGGTGAGGCAGGCCCCGAAAGCGGCGCCCAAGCCGCCGCCCAAGAGGGGCCAGCCGCCTCAGTATGGCGGCTATGCCAACATTCGGTACGTGCTTCAGCACTTCGGTGGTGACTTGGCCACGGAGCAGCGTGGGACAAAGACGATCAACGTCTGCCCCTGGTCTCGGCTGGATGGGGCTGGTCACTGCACATGGAAAGCTGACACGCACTGCCAGCCTACCCACCCCCACCCCAAGGACCTGCTGGACCACATCCAGCGGGACCATGCGACGGATCCGGCGCAACGGGACGAGGCGCTGGCCATGCTGGCTGGCGTTATGCCGGGGGGCCAGGCGGGGCCTTTCGCGTCGGCCCATGCGGGGTCCAGAGCGCTCACGCTGCCCACGGGTGCCCGCCCTGCGGCGGAGCACGGGGCGTCGCCGTCGGCGGCACGATCTGGGGCGAATGGGTCTGCAGCACGGCGTGGGGCAATGACTTCTACGGGGAGTACGGCGGCAAGTACATCCGGCGGACAGGCAGAGGGGGAGCCCGCCGCATATGCCGAGTCTCAGTGGGCGACGACCGCCTCGGGCGGAGGCCCACGGGGACAGGGGCCACCTCGCCGGCCGCCCGCGCCGGCTGCGGGTGGTCCCCCTGAACCTGCTGGTGGCCCCCCTCCGTCCGGTGATCCGGATCCGGCAAGGGGCCCCGATCCACACGCGCAGCCATGAAGGGGCCCCGCCTCCGACACCCGAGCGGCGGTGTCCTGGAACGTCCAGGGCTCGATGCGGGGGGACGGCGTGCCAGTGGCCCCAGGTATGCTCGACGGTGAAGCGGTGGCGGCGGGCATCATGAAGGCCGAGGGTGCGATCTTGGGCCTATTCCAGGAGACCGGCCCGCAGGACCCTCAGGGTGTGGTGCACTCAGAGAACCAGTGGGGTCACCACGGGTATCATGCGTAGCCAGGGGTGGATGCCCAGGCAGCGTCGGCGGCAGCAGTGCGCGGCGGGCTCTTGATTGCCCTTCGGGCGGACATGTTCGCCGCGGAGGAAGTTCGAGACATCGTGGACATCGTGCCGGGCAAGGCCATGGCCCTCGATGTGGTGACCGCAGGTGGCACCCTCACGGTCATCAACGTCCACGGCCCGGGTAGCGGCGGCGACTCCTGGGCGTCTAAGGCGTCCTTCTGGGCTGACGTGGCCATGTACGCGGCGGCCAAGAGCGCGGGTGGCACCAGGGCCGTGCTCCTCGGAGGGGACTTCAACGTGTGGCTGGAGTCCCCGTGGCACCCCACCACGAGGAGGTTTCAGGCCCTGTGGGAACAGTGTGGTTTCCATAGGGCAGGCCCGGAACGAGAGGAGGACAGGAGGCCCACGAGGGTAGGGCACCGACTGGACTCCTTCCTTCTAAACTCGCCTCTGGTCCCATGGGCGGCGCGTGAGCG
The DNA here is from genome assembly GCA_964036045.1 of Eutreptiella sp. 'Long Island Sound 2002'. Classification (NCBI taxonomy): domain Eukaryota; phylum Euglenozoa; class Euglenophyceae; order Eutreptiales; family Eutreptiaceae; genus Eutreptiella; species Eutreptiella sp. 'Long Island Sound 2002'. The sequence continues at coordinate 114,909,930 of OZ038380.1, read as the reverse complement.
CCCACACTTGGCGCCGGGGCGGTCTCCTGCGTCACTGGGGTTGGATCATGGCCCTGTGGTCCTGGACATCCCGCTGGCGGTGGCCGGCAAAGGGAGGGTCACCAGGATGGCCTACTCGCACGCCCAAGGCAGGCTGCATGCCATACGCCCGGACTCCCCGGGGGTTCGTGAGGCGGCGGCGGCAGTACTACAGAAGGCCTGCGGGGATCGGCGGCTACAAGCGTGGCTCTCGTCGGACCAGGACACTGCCACCATGGGCACGTCGGAGGTGCAAGCGGTCTTTGACCTACTCTACGCCTTCCGTGATGACGTGTCCAGGGTCACGGGAGTGCGCATGCCATGAGGCGTGGACCCGCAGTATCCGTACGGGCAGGCGGAAGCGGAGGCGTCTTTGGACCAGGTCCTCTCGGATCAACAGGCCCTGGCCTGGCGCGCCCATCAGCTGTGGCAACGGGACGCGGCGGCGGCCGGATTCCACTCCCAGGAAGCGACTGCCCTGCTACAGCACCTCCGGCGAGTGGACCCCGACCTGTCCCCCGCCTCGGTAGAGGACCTTTGTGCCGCGTTGGACCAACAGCTCCACGAGCTTCAGACACGCGTGGAGGAGCTGCGGGGTGTCCTCAGGAGCAGCAGGCGCCGATCCATCAAGGACTACTGGCGGGGCAGGGTACCGGATCTGCAGCTCCGATGGACGGCGATACGGGGGGCCATCAACGTGGTGAACTATGCCCCGTCAGGCCTATGGTCCGTACGCGTCCGCGAGTCGGAGAAGGTGCTCTTGGAGGCCTCGGACGTCATTGGCGAGGTCGAGAGGTATTGGGAGGCGCTGTACGCCAAGCGGCCAGTGAACCTGCCGGCCTTCGAACGGCTGGTCCGGGCCCACATTCCCAAGGGGGTGCCAGAGGAATGGAGGTCGGTACATGACTACACCCTGCAGGACCTTAAAGACGCCGTGAGGCAGGCCGTGGCGGACGACAAAGCTCCGGGGTCCAACCGGGTCACGGCTGCCCTCATAGCAGAGCTGCCTGAACCGGTGCAGGGGCTCTTGGTGCACGCGTATGGGGCAATCCTACCAGGTGCGGACGTCCCGGAGTCCTGGCACGAGGCCATTATCTGGCTGATGCCCAAGGGCACAGCCACGGGCAACCTGGACGAGTACAGGCCGATAGCGCTGGGGCAGCAAGACATGCGAATGCTCATGACTCCCCACATGCGGAGGTTCACAGCTGTTCTGGCACGCAAGGGACTGGCTGCGGACTGGCAATTCGGAGCCATGCCGGGCTCCACGGCGGCTGCCCCGGTGTTCCTGGCCCAGCGCAGGCTGCACCGTGGCCTGGAGGAAAACCACGTCCTGGCCTTCGATGTGTCAAAAGCTTTTGACACAGCGCCGCACGGGGCGCTGCCGCTCCTCCTGCGCCACATGCGTGTCCCGGAGGAGCTCATCGGGCTCTTCCACACCCTCAGCCGCGGGTCTGTGGTGCGCATCGTCACCGCGCACGGCCCGACGCCGAGCATACGGCTCCACAGGGGCCTGCGGCAGGGCAGTGCGGAGAGCGCTGTGCTCTACCTCCTCCTCTTGGAGCCTCGCCTGCAAGGCGCGGGGAGATGTTCGCCATGCGGTGCCACCCCTGGTGCAGGCGTACTGTGATGACCTCCTGTTGATAGCGCACTCCCTGCCGCAATTCCTGGAGTATGCGGCGGCGATAGCACGGTATGTCACGGACATGGGCATGTCCCTGAACGTGGGCAAGTGGGGCTATGCCAGTACTGCTCGCATCCATTCGATTATGGTGTGCCTGAACCCCGGGAACACGGCGGCCCCATGGGTATGCTTACGTGCCAAGGGCACGGTACCATACTTGGGCCTGCGCCTCGATCCCAGGGGGATGGCGACCATGAAGGAGAAACATGTACTCCGGTGTGAAGCTCTGCTGGGCTGGTGCAAGAACACGTTAGGGCCGGCGTCGGTGCCTCATGTGGTGATGGCGGCTGTGGTTGGAGGCATCGTGCGGTACGCGGCGCCCTACCTGTCCGACACGGCGGAGGCGGTGGTCAAACTGAATACTGCCATCAAGGCTGCAGCCCTGCAATTCGAGAAGCTGCCCAAGGACCTGTCCAACGTGGCTGTGCGGTCGAGTCATGGGTTACGGTTGGCGGATGTCCAGGTTATCTGCAGCGACTCCGTCGTGGCGACCATGGCTCAGCTCACCCACCACAGGTCGACGACAGTCCGGGATGAGCTGCGGGCCATGCTCCGGGACATGCACGTGCAGTACGGAGTGTGCGGGCAGTTCATGGTGCCCTCTGCGTCATTCGCCACGCACACTGGCAATACGTGGGTGGACAGGGTACTCCGGGCGATGGGGACGTTGCGCGTAGGACTTCTCATGCCATCGTCGGGGTACTCGTGTGTACACGCCCATCTGCCGCAAGTGCAGTGGGCGGGGCGGAAGTGGGTGTCCCAATACTATTCCTTCAAGGGTAGGGACATCTGCGTTCTCTCGGGGCCCCGCACAGATGCGACGGTACAGTCCCTGACTGTTCCCGCAAATGACCTCGTGCATGCGCGGCTCCCCTGTCCTGCGCCTGGGCACTGGGCTGTCCAGCTTCAGGAGTGCCATGAGGACCACCTGCACCTTCCGCACGCGGGAGTAGGGCCCCATCAGCTGGACCACGTGTGGCTCACGGGGCTTCGCGACGTCTTCCGGCCGCAGCTGCCTGGTCCGTTGACTCACCGGCTAATACACCCGGTGCGCCGAAAGAAGGCCAGCAAACGCAATAGACAGTCCACTGCGGGGGACGTGTATGTGGTGGGCGGATACAGGGAGGAAGGATGGGACCCAGCCAACCCGGGACTGTCCATGCCGTTCGTCCCGCTAGCCGCCCCCTGTTTCTATTGGGGGACGTCTTTGAGGGCTACCAACAGCAAGGCGATCCATCGTCCGTCCCCCTACTCACTCCTCACGCCGGGGGCGGCATAAGCCCGCCACCACTGTGGGTTGTGCACGGGCGGGCAGCGTATTCCAGGGCATGCGCGGCGGTGCACGGGTGTAGCGAGTGGGCAATTGTCCTTCTGCTGCCAGCAGGCCCTATCCCGGATCCGGATGAGTACTCGGTCCCGGAAGTGGTCCGGATGTCCAACGTGCCACACGATCCGCACGTCGCCGTCACGTCGTTGCGTGATGGCGGCGCAGTGGAGCAGGGGTCTGTGGTGGTATACCAGCCTTCCTGCTCCGCAACAGTTTGGGGGGCGGAGTATACCACCGCCCTGGACGCCATCAAGTCAGTCTGTGGATGTGACCTGGCCTGGAGACCACATGCGGTATATCGACCGAGGGTGGTCCTGTCCCCGGAGCTCACGGCCTCCAGTGCGGCGTCCCTAGGAAGGATGGTGCAGAGCCCCCACTCCGACGTGGCGTGGCTGGAACCCCACCGGTACTGCTGGGTGCCGGTGGCGACTAAAGTCACATCGTCTGACGCGTCGCCCCAGGGAGACGACGCCACAAACGTGGCGGTGGCCAGCCACGGAATCCCCACGTGGAAGGGTGCCATCTATGGCACGGTCCCGGAGGCAGAGATCATCGGCGCGGCGGCGTACTTGTTGCACACGCCCCCTTCACCGTGCACGGTACACGTGGTGGATGCGTCCGTCATAGGAGCGCATCTCCGCAGGGCGCAGGAGGCCCTATACCGTGGCATCAAGGGGCCGACATCACATCTGGTCAATCAGCACGCACTGAGCTGCATAGTGGAGGGGCTGCGGCGGCTGCCGCGCCAAGTTGGGGGGCCGCACCACTGGGTGGTGAGGCAGAGCTCACACTTGGCGGCGGTCCCGCTCGAGGCGCCGGGCTCTGCCGCGGCCCGTGCAATGGCCCCGCCTGTCCATCTCGTCCTGCCAAAGGAGCACGCCATCCTCTTAGTGCCGGGGGGATAGTGGAGAGCTCGAGCCGCGTGTGCCATCCATGCAAGCCCTTCAGCAAGTCCGGGAGATGGAGTGGCGATCGCTAGCGGCACGCACCAGGGCGCACACGCCACTGGCTGCCGCCTGCGAGGCGATGCCCCTGGGAGCTGTGCACCACGGCCCAACGCACAGAAATATGCTGCGGGCACGTGACGGTCGCTTGTCCACAATGCAGGTCATGCGACGGTGGAGACAGAAGCTCACGCGTATGGCAATACCGGCCCACCCCTGTATCTTCTGTGGAGGGGCGGAGGAGGACATTGGCCACATGCGCCTACTGTGTGCGCGGGACGAGGAAGTGGCTGGGCTCCTGTGCAGGCGTGTGGAGGAGTTCACGGCGGAGCTACCCCTGACAGACAGGGCGGTGGAGTTCGTGGCGTGGAGGGAACACGGCTGCAGGTGGACTGAATCCCTGATGGCGGGTGTCCTCCCCGGGGACCTGAAGCGGCTGTTCGCTGCGCTACGAGCGGCGTCGTCCCGGGAACCTGCCAAGGCCAGGCTCTTTGTGGAGGACATGGTCCAGATTGGGGAAGATATGTATGCCCGCAGGAACCATCGGCTAGCCCAGATCATGCAGCTGCCGATGCAAGATCGAAGGAGGGCGGTATACGCGTTCCTGCGAGGTGACACACCCTTCTGCCCGCCGGCAGGGAGGATCCAGCAGCGTCCGCCGTGGAACCCGTTTGCCGGCCTCCCCGGAGACCTGCGGGCAACCTTTCAGAGGGCACCGCTGCACGCACTGCTGGTGTCACGGTCGTGCATAGCGCATGAAGAGGCCATGTCCTTGTTCCCTCACTGGATGGCGGCGGTGGCGCAGGCCTTCGACCTGTGGATCGGTTCCTGGGTGGCGCGGGACATCACGACATACAAGGAGTGGTCCCGCGTTGTGTCGGCGCAATCGTGGGCCCAGGTGCGTGGTACCAAGGTGAGAAGCCCTGACGGCCAGAGTGATCCGTGGCTCCAGGTGTACGCCAACCATCCAGCTGTGGGGAACGTCATGGGCTGGCCTCGCGAGGTGCTGCCGGTCCTTCAGCAACCTCTGTGCAGTCTCCCAATCCTGGCAGTGGCTGTCGTACTTGACGTGGGTGCGTTGTGGCTGTATGACCGGTAGCTGCGACGAGCCATACCAGCGGTCACGGAGCAGCGGTCCATGGCAGTGTTAGTGGGCTCCAAGCAGCTGGCACGGGTACAGGGCGACGACGCGCAGGGCCACGTCACGGAGGCCATGTTCTCTCTGCCAGAGGGGGACGACCACGTGGCTGCCGATGCCCGTCACACCCTTGACACCCTGGGCCTCGAGGCGGTCATTGAGGCTCGGGCGGGAGGGCAACACTTGGTTCTGGCTTCCGCCAGGGGCCCGGAGCAGGACGGGGTTGATGTCATCGGGGAGGTCTTACGGGACTACGGTTGGGAGCTCCTGGCGCATGGCACACACCGCCCCAAAGTGGATCGGTGGCCCCGGCTGCTTGAGAGCCTGCCGGTGATGCCCGACGGGCGACCGATACTCCGCCCGGTGTCCACGTGGGAGGAAGCGAGGCGCAGCCTCCTCAGTTGTGCCACAGCACGCAGGCGGGCGGGTGCTTTGCTCGGACTCCAGGACGCGTGCTGCGATGAATGGCAGGACCTGTGGTCGCAGTGTTGTGATGGTAGCTGCGTTCCGTCGCGGTCTATACTTCTGCAGCGATGCCATGGGTGCAGGGAAACGGTGTCAGTTTGGGTTCATCAGTGTGCCTCCGTCCCGCTATGCGGGACATGTAAGGAGCGTGCCCATAGGGGGTGGCCCAAGGCAAGGTGGGCACTGCGGCACTCTGGACAGATGTCCTCAAGTGCCTGGAAGACTATCCAGGGTGGCCTGAAGAGCGTCCGAGTGGAAGGCGTACATTGCCCTGGGGCGCCGTCTGCGGCCCTGCCCCTGATGCTGTGGTGGGCGGCTCTGGAGGGCGACTCACGGATACTCTGGTTGTGGCATCACGGAGGAAATGGTGACGGCGCGGTGGGGGCCGGGGGTGCAGATTGATGGGGTTAGCAAATGTGGGTGCACCTGCTACCGTCCCTACGCTGGAGGCAGCGGAGGGGGTAGCACCTGAGAAGCAGTGCCCTCATGGCCTGATTGTGCGGTACTGGCAGGCGGCGTATGACGGCCAACGCGATGTGACAGGTCGTGCCAGCCCGATGGTGAGCCGTACTGCCCCCGTGCATGAGGGTCGGACAGGGATGCTTCACCCGCCTGCCCCGGGTCGCCGCATACAACAGTGAGGTGTCATGGGTCGTCCCGACCAGGGTAATAAGGCCCAAACCCCTGTAGGGTATTCCCATGGCACCGGGGTCTCTACTGGCGGCCCGGCTACGGCAGTATTGGGAGTGGTTGCTCGGGATACACCGGGGGTTCACGGAGTTGTTTGGGGGTTACGGCGTTACGGCGCCCCCTGGGAGTGTTACACGGGGTTGCGGGGCCAGCCTGCAGGCCCCAGGGGCGGCGACGAGGCGAAGATGTGTGCGTAGAAGGACATGACAGCGAGGTTGTCAGGGGGACAGTATGGCGGGCGTCCCGGAGACGGCGTGGCAGCCTGGGAGGAGCAATCACAGGGGGCACGTGGAGTTCAAGGTGACGGTGTACTGGCGTCTTGGGGGTATACGCGGCGGTACTGGGGTCCGTACGGTGGGGGTACGCGGCGCTACTGGGGAACCGTACAGTGGGGGAGCAGCGGGGATGCATGGCGGTACTTGGGTGTCCCCCTGACCCCTCTAACAACTCAGGGGGAGCGTGGGGGCATCCCCTGGCCCCGTTAACAAACTAGAGGGACCGTGCCTGCGGGCATGTACATAGTCTAACCTCTGACCATGGCCTTGGGGTTGCGTTGGTGCGTGTCGTGGCGGCTCGCGGGTGGCATCGGCGTGGCAACGGCGGTACTGCGTGGCGTCGTAGCGAAGAGTATGCGGTCGCCTCACCACTGTAACGGCTTACCCCTGGGGGGCGCCAGTCCGGTCGGCTAGAGGCGAGGAAGGAGGGAGAGCGGCATGCTGAGTGGTCCGAAGGGTGACGCGCGGGCCAATGCTATAAGTAGGCTCGCCACGTCGTCGGTGGGGGCCGAACCTGCGGCCTGGCCGCTGCTGTGGCGGAAGAGGCGCAACCACGGGAGCTGGCCAATCAGTGCACGTAAGGGTCAAGGGTAGGCGCCAGGGCAATTTATGTGGGCCAGATGAGGTGCACCTGGTTACCACAGCCCGGGGCGAGCCTCTGGTGGGTACCCCTACAGGGGGTCGATAATCAAGCTACGGCACCCACCAGCCCGAATCCCAGCCAGCGATATTCACGGGTTGCGCCACTCCCGTCGCGTAGCGGCCGGCGTCCCCCCCTGTAGACTCTCAAGTTATATTATACGTGGGCAAGTGGATGCCTCGAAGCTGATTGGGTGCTGGCCCCTGACATGGAGTGCCGGCATGGTATATATCTGGGGTGTGGGAGCAGCTCAGGGCCACGGCGACGTGGAATTGATACCGTATTTCTGTACTATACTAGGGGGCTTGTGCGGTGGGTCGGCGGCGTACATTGTGGGGACATGGGGGCGATGAAAGCCGAGGGCCAGGCTAGGCTGGAGCCTCCCAGAAATCCTGGCTATGCACATACGGGCTATTGCGTGCTGGCAGAGGGATACGTGGAGTCAGGGGTGGTGGGCAATTACGAGTACGCAGACGGCAATGGATTCCGTGGGGTCACGGGTGATGGACGTCTTCACGGTGGCGGGGGTACGCGAACGACGGGGGGTCAGCTCTCGCTTCGCCGCATGCGTGCTGCTTTGTTCCTTGGTTGCCGCTTTGCGACGGATAGAGAAGCCCTTGCTTTCTGCTTGTTGCGATGCTGCTGCGTTGCTTTGCCTTGCCCCCTTACCCCCGGCGAACAAACGGGCCAGCGCCCGTCGCCGTTGCTAATGCTAACGCTATGCAGTTGCCACTGCCCCCAAAGCCTGGTTGACCGGTATCCCCGGTCCTCTGGGTCCTCCGTCATGCTGTGGGCCACCTCAGGCAGCCCTGGGACCCACGCGATCGAGCGAGGCAGGAACCACCTGTCGGCGCGAGATGCCCGGTAACTCCAGTAGACGGCATGATAAGTGGTTATGACTATGACTATGACTATGTATGTATGTATGTATGTATGTATGTATGTATGTATGTATGTATGTATGTATGTATGTATGTACGTATGTATGTATGTATGTATGTATGTATGCATGTATGTATGTATGTATGTATGTATGTATGTATGTATGTATGTATGTATGTATGTATGTATGTATGTATGTATGTATGTATGTATGTATGTATGTATGTATGTATGTATGTATGTATGTATGTATGTATGTATGTATGTATGTATGTATGTATGTATGTATGTATGTATGTATGTATGTATGTATGTATGTATGTATGTATGTATGTATGTATGTATGTATGTATGTATGTATGTATGTATGTATGTATGTATGTATGTATGTAGTATGTATTTTGTTGTTGTTGTTGTGAGGGCACCCAGCACGTGCCGGCGGGAGAAATTGCCAGACACGCTCTCCCTGGGCAGGGCGCAAGGGAGCAGTCGGCCGGCGTCACGCTGGCCGGGCGTGTGCCGACAACGACCGAGGGGGGGGGGGGGCGCCGTGGAGTGGGGGGGGGGGGGGGGCGCGTGGAGGAGGGTGGAGCCACCTGTGGAAGTCACCCTGGAGCCCTCCGCCGTCTCGCGGGGGGAGAGTTACTCGTCCTGTGCGAAGCGGCTGTGGTGGGGGTGGAGGGCGGGGCGGTGACCTTGGGGTGGGGAAGGCATGCCCGGGTCCACGGACATTCCGGGCCTTGCCCGAACATCCCGCCGAGGTGGCCGTTCCTCGTGTGCGGCCGTGGCGTGGCCGGGGGCGCTGGCCCGTGCTTCTAGCCTTCTACGGGGTCGAGGGGAGGCCTGGGAGTTGCTGTCTGCCGGCGCCTAGTCACCTTTGCCGGAGCTGCGTTGTGGCCGCCTCGTCCCCGGTAGTGCGGGCGCGCGCGCGCGTCGGTCATGGGGGAGGGAGGGCACAAGGGCGGGAGCACAAGAGCACGAACATGGGTTTACAGTCGCTGGCGTGCCGTGTTCGGTTCAGGTGCTGTCCCCTGATGCCTGTCCCTGTGCCCTGCGTACGGGAGGCCGCGCGGCACAGCCGGCGGGGGGTCGAGGCCCGGGCCGGGCGCATGGGTAGCGGCGGGCGGCCGGGTCGGACGCGGCGCCATGCGGGTGCGGGGCCCGTGGCGGTCGCGGGGGGGTGCGGGCGGTCCAGCCGGCGGTCGGCAGTGGCCCTGAGCGCCCCACACAGTAGGGTCGGTGGGCAAGCCAGGGGAGGGCCCGTCCTGCAGGCCATGCTGCGGAGGGCGCGTGCGCAAATGCGCCGGTGTGCCCGGTGCGGGCCTCTTTGCGGGCCGAGGGACCTGCGGTGAGCTGGTTGCGTTGCCTGGGGGCTGAGGCCGGGGCCGGGCGCATGGGTAGCGGCGGGCGGCCGAGCGGGTGCGGGGGCCTTGGCGGTCGCTGGGAGGCGCGGGCGGCCCAGCCGGCGGTCGGCAGAGTCTCCAAGGGCCCCACACTGTGGGGTCGGAGGGCGTGCCGGGGGTGAGCGCACCGTGCAGGCCAAGCTGCGGGGGGCGCACGCGCAAGGGTGTCGGCGTGCCTGTCGGGGGCCCCCTGAGGGCCGTGGGACCTGCGGCTGGCAGGGAGCGCTACTCGGGGGCCGAGGCCGGGGCCGGGCGCGTGGGTAGCGGCGTCCACGGGCACGAGTGCCCGAGGCGAGTGCGGGGTGGTGCGTGCGGGTCGGCGGGTGGCCGGTGGCCTCACTGACAGTCCCACACGGAGGGGTCGACGGGCGTGCCGGTGGCGTACGCAACGTGCAGGTCGGGCAGCAGCGGGCGCACATGCAGGGCATCGGCGTGCCCGATGAGGACCTCACTGAGGACCGAGGGGTTTGCGGCAAGCAGTATGCGTTGCCCGGGGGGGGTGGCGGCGAGGAGTGGGAGGATGTCCGCGGCCCGCGACGTGGGGGTGAACACGACGTGGGCCGGGTGCGGCCCCGGGAGTGGCGCTGGGGGGAGCGGGACCACAGGCAAGCGGTCTACTGTGAGGCGCCAAGTGGCGCAATGGCGGAGGAGCCAGAGTAGGGCGATGTTGTGGTGCAGCGTGTGGGGCTGGGTGCTGGGCGGCGTGGGGACGTGCGGCGGGAGGGGGGGGGGGCGGGGCAGTGACGTGGGAGGGGGCACGGCGGAGGAGTGACGCTAGCGACGTGTGTGTCGTGCTGAGGGTGGAGAGGAGCTCGCGGAGGAGTTCCTCCCGGCCGGCGCTGTCCAGCAGAGGGGGGGCGTCGTGGGGGGAGGAGGAGTGCCACATGCCAAGCAGGCTGAACCCCAACTGCGTCGGGGGGCCGGGTCGCGGGGCGGCTGGGAGGTGCTCGGAGAGGTACACTGCGGTGGTGGCCGTGCGGAGCTCTAAAGGGGTGACGAGGCGGGGGGAGTGGCCGGCAGTGGCTGCCAGGATGGGCGGGTGCGTGAACAGGCGCCACGCGAGGAGTAACTGCTTGGCGTAGTGGGGGGGGCAGTGGTACTGGAGGTGGGCGGCGGAGTCCGGGTAGGGGCGGTGACAGAAGGGGCACGTCACGCCTCCGTAGCCGGGGGGGTGGTCCTGGGAGTGCAGTAGTCGGAGGTGCCTGATGCGGTGCAGGGCCAGCGCCGGGATCTCGGCGCGTTCATACGCGAGGCGGAGTAGGTGGGAGGACCAGCCTGGGGGCAGGGGCCGGAGGTGCAGCGCGTGGGTGCGGGCGGTGGTGGCCGCATACGCTGCCTCTGCGGCGCGCGCGGGGCTAAGGAAGACTGCGCCCTCACGGAGAGCCACGATGCGGCCGTGGAAGAGTGCGGACCAGGGGAGGGTCCACGGGGAGGCGGCGCGGAGCCCGCGGCGGGCTAGGCTGTCGGCTTCGGCGTTGGGGGTGGCGAGGTGGCTGTTGGAGCCGGAGTCGTGTTGCGCGGGGAGCCAGGCCTCGTGCATGCGGAAGGAGGCAGACACGAGGGCCGCCCGGTATGGGATGGAGAGGGCGGAGGAGGGGGCGGGCCGCTGGTGAGGTCGCAGAGTTGGGAGGCGGTGGAGTCTGAGGCGAAGAGGGCTTCGCCGGACCAGCCGCGGAGGGCGAACATGGCTGCTATTTTGGCGATCCACTCTGCGTCGGTGGAGTGACCGGCAAGGGCGTGGAGGCCGAGCCAGCCGCGGTAGAGAGTGCCGTGGCGGGGGTGCCAGAGGAGGAAGCCGGCGCCGAGGCGGGTGCCCTCTTGGCTACCGTCGCATGCGACCACGACATAGGGGAGGGAGCGGAGGGGGGCCAGCGAGCCGGTGTGGTGCTGCGGGGCGGGGCGCACGTGGGGAGAGGGGAGGAGGTGGACGGTGATGTCGAGGGGGGCGAGCGCCTGCGCCAGGGCGGGACCCTCGGTGAGCCAGGGGGTGGTGCGGCGTGGGGAGATGAGGGACGCCGTGGCGGCTACTGCGAGGGTGTTGGGGCCCCAAGAGGCGCGGAGGTAAGTGCGGAGGAGGTTGAGGGGGGCCCGGTACGCTAGGAGGGGGGTGCCGGGACCGCCCTGCTGGAGGGGGAGGTGGAGGAAGGCCGAGTGAGCCCAGGGGGGCAGACGGAAGGCGTGGCGGTATGCATTGTTGATGACGGTCTGATGGGGGCGGAGGGAGGGGGGGGGGACGAGGACGCCCGAGGTGACGTAGTCGAGGGGGGAGAGGCCAAAGGCGTGCAGGGAGCGGAGCTGGAGTATGGGGCAGGCCTCGCGGTTGCGGCTGGCCTTGCGCGCCCGGTCGAGGGACGCGCGGGACTTGTTGATGACGCGGAGGAGGGGGAGCTCGGGGAGGATGGGGATGCCGACGACTTCCGGGGGGGCGGTGGCGGTGGTGCCGGTGTGCTGCGGGACGTCGGCTGTGACGAGGGTGGGCCGGCCTGGGCCGAAGTTGATGAGGGAGAACTTGCTTGTCGGGGTGTATGATGCGGCCGGCGCGGCGGGAGCACTCGCGGCAGTCAGTGGCCATGGCTGCCACGTCCGTGAGGGAGGGGGTGATGAAGCGGCGGTCGTCGCTGTACGAGAGGTGGGTGGCGGGGAGGGACGCTGAGTGGCCGGGGATGGTGAGGGGGAGGGTGATGGAAGTGTTGGGGCGCATGCCCCTAGTGATGACCAGGGTGGGGGCCTGGTAGTGGAGTTGGGCGAACCCGTCGCCTTGGTTGCCCGCCTCCTCGGTACTGAAGGGGTGCGCGAACCCTTCGCGGGTGGCCACGCGGATGACCAAGCGGCTGTAGAAGCCGTCTGCCCAGGGGCCAAAGTCCCACGTGGCGCGGAGGCGGGAGCACAGGCGGGAGTTGTCCTGGCGCATTACTCTGAGGTACGCGTCAGACTCGTCCCAATCGCAGATGGCGCAGGTGCCGTGGGTGGAGAGGGCTGTGTAGGCGGCGGCGCGGGCTACGAGGGCGAGGCCGAGGGCCGAGTGGCCTGGGCGGTAGGCGAAGGAGGCAGGGGTGTAGGTGAAGGTGAGCTCGAGATCGGCGGCTAGGCGGGTCGTGGCGACGCCGGATACTGCGCCGGAGACGCCCGACTCCACGTCGACGGGGCGGAAGGAGCGTGTGAGGTGCCGGGGGAGTGGCTTGGTGGGGTTCCCCTTGTAGAGGCCGTAGCGGACGGTCTCGTTGGAGACGCCCGGGGTGCCGGAATCGAGCTGGAGGAGGAGGTGCAGCAATCCGAGGTGGACGCCTCCGCCGCTGCGGAAGAGCGCTGCCCGTGCCACGTTGTCAGTGGACACGGCGAGGGAGCGCTTGCCCATGCGGCGGTGGGCGAGGGAGGCGGTGGTGATGAGGGGGGGGGACTGGCGGGTGAGGGCGTACGCCCGGAGGGAGGCGGGGGATTTTGGTCGGGCGTTCGCGCGGAGGGCGTCGCGGAGTAGGGGGAGAGTGAGGTCGGTGGGCGGGTATAGGAGGGGGAGCCAGGGGTCCCGGGCGCAGCGGGCGGCGAAGAAGGCGTGGTCCACAGAGACGTGCCGGTTGGCCGTCTAGGATCGGGACTGTGCCGTGACCTCGGCGAGCCGTTCCTCGCGGGTCGTGAGGGTGGCCCCTGGGTGGGGGAGGATGCCGTGGAACGGTTCCAGGGGTGGGGAGGGCAGCTGGAGGACTGTGCGAGTGGCGGAGGTGATGGAGGGGGAGGAGAGGACGGCAGCGCGAGAGACGTAGCCGCGGGCGGCCGATGCCACCCGGAGGGCAGAGGACTGGGCGGCGAGGTCATGTGTGGAGAGGGGAAAGGTGAACCGGGCCAGGGACCGTAGTAGTGTGGGGGTGTCAGGAGGGTGCGGGAGCAGCTGGTGCGCGAGGGAGTGGTGGGCGGCGATGTAGTGGTCGGGGAGGGAGGGGGTAAGGGAGAGCCAGCCCCACGCCAGGTCAAGGGCGGCTGAGAGGGAGTCCATGTCCTCGATAGTTGCCAGGCGCCATCGGAACAGACGCCACGAGTGGGCGTCGCAGGAGCGGTGGTGCAGGGTGACCTGCGCCAGCACCATGGCGTGTGAGGTGTGGCAGGGGAGGACGTGGTGAGTGTGGGAGGCGATGGGACCGGTGGCGAAGATGTGGTCGATGGCGGTGGACCGGGGGGAACCGTGGCGGGTGGTGCAGTTGGTGGGAGTGGCTGGGGGGACCAGGCGGTGCCAGGCCGAGAGCGGGCCTAGGGCCCCGAGCGCGGAGGCCAGGGGGGTGCCTGGGGCTCCCGTGCTGCTGAGGTCGCCCAGGAGGACGCACAGGTCGGGACGTATGCGGGAGCGGAGGTGGTTCATGAGCTTGACCTCGGAAACCCACTCGGAGTACGAGAGGCGTGGGGGGAGGTGGGCGTTGAACAGGAGGGCACGGCCCCCTAGCGAGAGGGGGACCGTGGAGGCAATCCAGTGCGCGCTGTCGTAGACGAGGTCGGCGGGTTGGGAGGGGGCGCGGAGGGACCGGAGCCAGGCCGTGCGGAGGCCTGAGCCCTGGCCGGATGCGGTGCTGTAGTGGGCCTCGTACCGCGATGGGAGGGCGGGGCGGGCCGCGGCCAAGACCCAGAGTTCCTGCTCGGCGACCACGTCGGGGGACAGGGCCTCGAGCCAGGTGCGGGCGAGGGAGACTTGGCCGGCGATGCCGCCCCCGTTGTGCGTGAGAAAGGTGAGGGCTGTGTCGCGAAGGGGGGTGGACGCCTGGTCATGGGGGTCGGGGAGGAAGAGGACGAAGGCGGGGGTCGGCTGGAGGAGGCGGTCGGGAGGGGGGGCGCAGGGGGTGGCCCAGGGGACGGCGGAGACGGGGACAGCCCCGGGCAGTAGCATGCCCTGGAAGCCGACCACACAGCGGGCGGCGGTGTCACGAGTGCACACGGGCGGGGCTTTGTGGGGGGAGGTGCAGAAGAAGTGAGGCCAGTGGTCGGTCGGCGGTGCGGGGAGGTCGACGAAGGCGGTGTGAGGCGTGGGGCGTCCACGGTCCGGGCAAGCGGAGGAGGTGACGAGTGGGGCGTCGGGGAGGGCGGGGTGTAGTGCCCACGCTGAGGTCGGGCCTGACGAGCGAGTGTACGCTGGGGACGGGGGGAGGGGGGTTGAAGGCAAGTGGGCGGTGTCCCAGAAGGCGGTCCACTTGGCGTCCACGTGCAGGGAAGGGGTGATCCAGAAGGAGGGGTCACGGCGCTGGCGGGGGAAGGAGGCGAGCCAACCGCAAACTGTGGGGAGGGCGGAGGCGAGGAGCGAGGGGGATAGCGACGTGGAGACCTGGGCGGCGTGCAGGAGGTCTCGGAGGGGGCCCGGGGGGAGGTTGGCGGCCGGGGGGAGCCCAAGGGGGAGAAGGTCAGCAGAGTGTGTGCACACGGGGCAGTGCGTGAGCGCCGGGCGCCGCAGCGTGCTGCAGTGAAGGCATATACGGGGGGCGGAGGCCGGTGGTGTAGCGGGTGCGCGGGGGGGGGGTCCCACGGGCGTGGGATTGGGGACAGGGCTCCGGGCCGGAGAGGAGGTCAGCCCCGGCGTGGTGGGCGTCGAGTGGGCGGGGGAAGTGGGAGGCGAGGAAGGTCGCCCAGGCCAGGGTCGGGAGGTCGGGAGCGCTGGAGGCGGGGAGAGTGTCCGGCAGGGCGAGTCAGTTGTGTTTGCGGGCACTGGGGAACATGGCGCCGCGGACTGCCCTGCCTGACGTGGGGGCCGAGGGCGCTGTGCGGCCATGGTGCCGCGGGGAGCGTCGGGGGGAGGAACGGGGGGGTGATTGCTGGCGGCTGCGTTTGGCGGGGCGGGGCTGAGGGTCGCCCGGGACGGGCGGGCGGTGGGAGGGGGGGGTGTTGAGTGTGGCGGCGGGGGCGTGCCAAGGTTGCCCATCGTCCCGTCCGCCCTGGACCGTAAGGGACCAGCCCTCGTTGTGCTGGATGACGCGCGTGGGCAGCGAGGCGAAGAGGGAGGTGTGCAGGGCGGGGGCGATGGAGGCGAACGCGTGTCCGCGGCGGGCGTCGGCGTCAGTGACGTACACGACGGTCTGCAGGTTGTGGGTGAGGGTGACTGCCATGGAGGGGTGTGGGCCTAGGAGGAGGCCTGAGATGCGGACGATGTCGGTGGTGGCTGGCGAGGAGCCGACGGGGGCGAAGGTGGGGACCGAGGAGGCGGGGGTGGCGCCGGTGGCGGAGGGCGCGGGGGCGCCCTGATGGGGGGGCTGGCCGAGGAGGGGTGGGGCGGAGAGTGGCGCGGGCGGGGCGGCGGCGCCAGGGGCTTGCAGGGAGTGCGCTGGCGGTGCGGAGGAGCCAAGGCGGAACAAGTCTAGGTCCGCCGTGGAGCCGGGGGGGGGGGCAGTTTTGGTGTAGGAGATGAGTTCTTGGAACTGGGCCGGGGTGGAGAGACGGCCACACAGCCGTGCGATGGCTGCGCGGAGGGTGTCGGCGGAGGAGACGTGTTGGAGGTCCTGGTAGGCCTCTATGGGGAAGGAGGGGGCGCTGGCGATGGTGAAGGCCGCCGTCAGCCAGGGAGTGTCGGCATGGGCCTGAGCGGCTGTGATGAGGCGCTGGATGGCCTGGAGGGCAGGCAGAGAGGACGCGGAGGAGGCGGCGGCTCCGTACCGTTGGGAGACCAGGGTGAGGAGCTTGTTGAGGTGGAGGCGGAGGGTGGGCTTGTGGAGGTCGGGGCAGGAGTGCCAGGCACCTTTGGCGGCGAGCACCAGGCTGGCGGTGGACGTGGAGACCGAGAGGTGCTGCACGGTCCTGGGGGGCAGGTGGCATTTCTTGCCCATAGCCACAATGCACATGGCCGTGTGGTGGGCGTCGGCCTCGGGGACGGAGGAGAGGCCGTCGAGTAAGGTCAGCGTGTCCTGGGAGCCCGGGGTGGGGCCAGCCTGGAAGAGTGTCTCCCAGTCTGACGGGGGTGGTGCGGCCGGCTGCGGGGGCTGGGGACGGGGGGGAAGCTGGGACAAGGGTTGCGAAGCGTTGGGGGGCGCGGGGGCGGCGGGGGGGGCGGGGGCTCCGGGCCCCGCAGGGGGGTCTTCTGCCTGCGGGTTAGCGCGGCGGGCGGCTGCGGTGATGGCGGTGGAGATGTTGGGGGTGCGAATTGAACCATCATCCTTCCAATGCTTCAACTCGGTGTACCACCGTTGGGCGGAAAGGGGGCAAGGGGCGGGGACACGGACGTGGGGACTGCGGGGTCGAAGACGCAGCTGAGGGGGGGGCAGGCCAGCCGGGAGCCGGTCTGCTGGGCCGCCCAGGTCGGCAGCCAGTGGAGCAGGGCGACCCGGGCGACCTTGGGCTTGATGGCCTCCTCGAATGCGAGGAGGTCCAAGAGGCGGCGGAAGGGGATGGAGGGGGGAAGGTCGGGGGAGAAGGGGGAAATGTGGGCGAGGGCGGCCGAGGCGAGAGTGGCCTGGTCGAGGGTGGAGGCACGAGCGCCCCAGTCGATGAGGGCGCTCATGCAGGAGGCGTAGGGGAGTCACGAGGCGTCGTGGTGTGTGGTGAGGAGGGAGATCTCGTTCTCGGTGAGCTGCTCGGTGAAGGCGAACCACCAGAGGACGCAGCTGGCTTCGATGGGGGAGCCGGCGAGGGGGATGGAGAGGACGTCCACATTCGCCGGCATGTGGCGCGCAGAGGCCAGCAGGCGTGGAGGTTGTTGGGAGTCCAGGGCGATGGAGAGGAGGGGCCAGGCGTCAGCCGCCGTCAACTGTTCGCGCTGGTGGTCGGGGGACAGAGCTGAGAATGGGTGTGCCATGGTGCCTGTGGGGAGCGGAGCAAGGGAGGGTCCGACACACGGCGTGCCGGGGGTGGGAGGTTCGTTGACGGCTGTGGGCGACAGTCGTGGTGCGTGATGAGGGTGGGGGGGGTCGGTCGGGGTGGGCTGTCCAGAGCTGGGCTCCGGGGGTCGGTGGCGTGTGGTGGTGGTGGGTGTGTCTTGCTACCAGTGTCCTACTACGAGCAAGTGATGAGGGTGAAGACTGCTCGGGGACTGAGGCGGGAGAGCCTGGGGCGGGGGAATGGGGCGCTGGTGGCGGGTTATCCCCGGCTGAGATGGCCAGGGTGCCCTGGGGCCCCGTGGGGGCAGAGGCTCCCCACGTCGGCTGGGTGCGAAACCACGGCCTGTTTTTCCGTCACCGAAGTTCTTAGGTTTCGACCCCAGGAACTTACCCGCCGCGGGGACTGTGGGCCGGGACGGCCAAGTGGGATGATCATGAAGAGGAAGTGGGGGGCCAGGATGAGCCTGGCGGTCGGCACCTTCCTTCGGCTTGGGGGAGGCCGATGCCCGGGGCTATTACCTCTCCCCGGTGCCTGTGGTGCGGTGGTGGGTGGTGGTGTGGTACCCCCCAACCGGCGTCTGTGCCCGGTGCCGTGGGCACAGACCCCAGTTGGGGGCGGGTATGAAGCGCCCGGTCGCCCCGCCCTCCCTGCACAACAGCCCGCCAGGCGCTGCTTGGCCTCTAGCGCCAGCCGTCGTGGGGGGGGGCGCTCGGGGCAGTGCGGGGCCCCTCCGCTCTCCTGGCGGCCCGCACTGTCCGTATAATGCAACAAGGGGCGGCGCGGGCTCGAACCGCACGCGCGGGCCGCGCCGCCCCAGCCGGGGTGGGGGACAGGGGGGGGACTGGGGGGGGTCTGGGGGTGGCGGCAGGTGGAAGGAGGGTGGCGGGGGTTCGAACCGCGCACCGGCGGGCCCCACCACCCACCTGACGGGCGTCGCTGCGCACGGGGTTCTGGGGGCCCCACCCAAGGGCCGTTGGCCCCCCCCGTTTGGTTAGTGTGAGGAGGGAGAGGCAAAGGTCACTCGCGGCCATGACACATGGTGCATAGGGAGGGAGGTATGACTCACGCTACGCCATGATACATGCAGCAGGGGGAAGGGGGGGCAAGGCCTGGACCCCCACCGCGTATGGGGGGTCCTCTTGTCAGCCCGGCGGCCGCCCGTCGGCGGCTGCGGCAGCTCACCACGGTGCTGTCGTCAACCTGAGAGGCGGAGTGGCGAGCAGGGGTGGTGGGGGGACGTTGAGCACGCGGGGGGGGGGGGGCTAAGGGTTGGTGGGTGGGCGCGCGTGTGAGGGGGAGGGGGTGAGGTGAGCTCAGCCGCAGAGCGTCACCGGGCGGCTGACCGGGGCAGAGGAGCGGCCGGGGCTGGCCAAAGTCGGCCGGGGAGCCCAAGGCGCTCGTGGAGTCGGGGGGGCCGCGGTCAGCGGTGGGGCCCGCACCCCGCTCGGCGGGAACGATTCCCGCCGAGCATCATCCACGGGGGCGAATCCTGGTGGAGGCGGGGGAAGCGCCACGCCGTCCCCTCGCGGCCGAAACGGACCGGGACGGGCCCCGCCGGATGGATACCGGGGGGGCGGGCGGGGCTGGGCACCGGGGCTCCAGGGCCCGGGTCCCTGGTGGTTGTGGGCCGGCGCGGGGGAGACCGGGCGGGCCCCTGGGCTGCGGCTGGTGAAGGGGGGGGCGTGGAAGGGCCGGGCTGGCTCGGGGGCGAATCCCGAGAGGCCCCCGGGGGCTGGGCGAGGGCTCCCGAGGGCGGCCGTTCCTTGAAGGAGGGGGGGCGGGTGCTCCCTACCCGGGGGACGACGGGGGCCCCTCTTGAGCGAGGGGGGGGGAGGGCATGTATCGCCCGGTGTAGGGCCATGTCGATTCATGGCCACGCGGCATGGGACTATATCCCCAACCCTCCGCGCCGGAGTCCCTTTTTTGGGGGGGCTGAGGGGGGGGGGGGCTGGCGGTTATTGTGTGCACCCTCCCATGCGGGGGGGGGGGGGGTCGCCGGTGGGAGCTCCGTCCGGCTTGGCCGTGAAAACCCGGTGGCGTCCCCTGGGCTCGTGGGCCCCTTCGAGGAAGAACCTCGGATTCGCCGGGGGGGATTCCGCTATATGTATGTATGTATGTATGTATGTATGTATGTATGTATGTATGTATGTATGTATGTATGTATGTATGTATGTATGTATGTATGTATGTATGTATGTATGTATGTATGTATGTATGTATGTATGTATGTATGTATGTATGTATGTATGTATGTATGTATGTATGTATGTATGTATGTATGTATGTATGTATGTATGTATGTATGTATGTATGTATGTATTGTTGTTGTTGTTGTTGAGGGCACCCAGCACGTGCCGGCGGGAGAAATTGCCAGACACGCTCTCCCTGGGCAGGGCGCAAGGGAGCAGTCGGCCGGCGTCACGCTGGCCGGGCGTGTGCCGACGACGACCGAGGGGGGGGGGGGGGGCCGCCGTGGTGTGGGGGGGGGGGGGGGGCGCGTGTGGAGGAGGCTGGGGTCACCTGAGGACGTCACCCTGGGGCCCTCCCCCATCTCGCGGGGGGAGAGTCACTCGTCCTGTGCGAAGCGGCTGTGGCGGGGGCGGAGGGTGGGGTGGTGACCTTGGGGTGGGGAAGGCACGCCCGGGTCCACGGACAGTCCGCGCCTTGCCCGAACATCCCGCCGAGGTGGCCGTTCCTCGTGTGAGGCCGTGGCGTGGCCGGGGGCGCTGGCCCGTGCTTCTAGCCTTCTACAGGGGCGAGGGGAGGCCTGGGAGTTGCGGTCTGCCGGCGCCTAGTCACCTCTGCTGGTGTTGTGTTGTGGCCGCCTCGTCCCCGGTAGTGCGGGCGCGCGCGCGCGTCGGTCATGGGGGAGGGAGGGCACAAGGGCGGGAGCACAAGAGCACGAACATGGGTTCACTGTCGCTGGCGTGCTGTGTTCGGTTCATGTGATGTTCCCTGGTGCCTCTCCCTGTGCCCTGCGTACGGGAGGCCGCGCGGCACAGCCGGCGGGGGGTCGCTGCCCGGGCCGTGCGCGTGGGTAGCGGCGGGCGGCCGGGTAGGACGTGGCGCCATGCGGGTGCGGGGCCCGTGGCGGTCGCGGGGGGTCGCGGGCGGTCGGCAGTGGCCCTGAGCGTCCCACACAGTGGGGTCGGTGGGCGTGCGGAGGGCGCGCGCGCAAGGGCGTCGGCGTGCCCGTCGGGGGCCCCCCGAGGGCCGTGGGACCCGCGGCTGGCAGGGGGCGCTGCTCGGGGGCCGAGGCCGGGGCTGGGCGCGTGGGTAGCGGCGCCCACGGGGTCGTGTGCCCGAGGGGAGTGCGGGGTCGTGCGTGCGGGCCGGCCGGTGGCCGGTGGCCTCACTGGGAGTCCCACACGGAGGGGTCGACGGGCGTGCCGGGGGGGTACGCAGCGTGCAGGTCGGGCAGCAGCGGGCGTACGTGCAGGGCGTCGGCGTGCCCGATGAGGACCTCACTGAGGACCGAGGGGTTGGCGGCAAGCAGTATGCGATGCCCGGGGGGGGTGGCGGCGAGGAGCTGGAGGATGTCCGCGGCCCGCGACGTGGGGGTGAACACGACGTGGGCCGGGTGCGGCCCCGGGAGCGGCGCCGGGGGGAGCGGGACCGCAGGACGGCGGTCTACTGTGAGGCGCCAAGTGGCGCAATGGCGGAGGAGCCAGACCAGGGCGATGCTGTGGCGCAGTGTGTGGGGCTGGGTGCTGGGCGGCGTGGGGACGTGCGGCGGGAGGGGGGGGGGCGGGGCGGTGACGTGAAAGGGGGCACGGCGGAGGAGTGACGCCAGCGACGTGTGTGTCGTGCTGAGGGTGGAGAGGAGCCCGCGGAGGAGCTCTTCCCGGCCGGCGCTGTCCAGCAGAGGGGGGGCGCCGTGGGGGGAGGAGGAGTGCCACATGCCAAGCAGGCTGAACCCCAACTGTGTCGGGGGGCCGGGTCGCGGGGCGGCTGGGAGGCGCTCGGAGAGGTACACTGCGGTGGTGGCCGTGCGGAGCTCGAAAGGGGTGACGAGGCGGGGGGAGTGGCCGGCAGTGGCTGCCAGGATGGGCGGGTGCGTGAACACGTGCCACGCGAGGAGTAACTGCAGGGCGTAGTGGGGGGGGCAGTGGTGCTGGAGGTGGGCGGCGGAGTCCGGGTAGGGGCGGTGGCAGAAGGGGCACGTCGCGCCTCCGTAGCCGGGGGGGTGGTCCTGGGAGTGAAGTAGCCGGAGGTGCATGATGCGGTGGAGGGCCAGCGCCGGGATCTCGGCGCGTTCATACGCGAGGCGGAGTAGGTGGGAGGACCAGCCTGGGGGCAGGGGCCGGAGGTGCAGTGCGTGGGTGCGGGCGGTGGTGGCCGCATACGCTGCCTCTGCGGCGCGTGTGGGGTTAAGGAAGATCGCGCCCTCATGGAGCGCCACGATGCGGCCATGGAAGAGTGCGGACCAGGGGAGGGTCCACGGGGAGGCGGTGCGGAGCCCGCGGCGGGCTAGGCTGTCAGCTTCGGCGTTGAGGGTGGCGAGGAGGCTGGCGGAGCCGGAGTCGTGTTGTGCGGGGAGCCAGGCCTCGTGCATGCGGAAGGAGGCGGAGAGGAGGGCAGCCCGGTATGGGATGGAGAGGGCGGAGGAGGGGGGCGGGCCGCGGGTGAGGTCGCAGAGCTGGGAGGCGGTGGAGTCCGAGGCGAAGAGGGCTGCGCCGGACCAGCCGCGGAGGGTGAACATGGCGGCTACCTTGGCGATCCACTCCGCGTCGGTGGAGTGGCCGGCAAGGGCGTGGAGGCCGAGCCAGCCGCGGTAGAGAGTGCCGTGGAGGGGGTGGCAGAGGAGGAAGCCGGCGCCGAGGCGGGTGCCCTCTTGGCTGCCGTCGCATGCGACGACGACATAGGGGAGGGAGCGGAGGGGGGCCAGCGAGCCAGTGTGGTGCTGCGGGGCGGGGCGTACTCGGGGGGAGCGGAGGAGGTGGACGGTGATGTCGAGGGGAGCGAGCGCCTGCGCCAGGGCGGGGCCTTCGGTGAGCCAGGGGGTGGGGCGGCGTGGGGAGACGAGGGACGCCGTGGCGGCTACCGCGAGGGTGTTGGGGCCCCAAGAGGCGCGGAGGTAAGTGCGGAGGAGGTTGAGGGGGGCCCTGTACGCCAGGAGGGGGGCGCCGGGACCGCCCTGCTGGAGGGGGAGGTGGAGGAAGGCCGAGTGAGCCCAGGGGGGCAGACGGAAGGCGTGGCGGTATGCATTGTTGATGGCGACCTGATGGGGGCGGAGGGAGGGGGGGGGGATGAGTACGCCCGAGGTGACGTAGTCGAGGGGGGAGAGGCCGAAGGCGTGCAGGGAGCGGAGCTGCAGTATGGGGCAGGCCTCGCGGTTGCGGCTGGCCTTGCGCGCCCGGTCGAGGGACGTGCGGGTCTTGTTGATGACGCGGAGGAGGGGGAGCTCGGGGAGGATGGGGATGCCGACGACTTCCGGGGGGGCGGTGGTGGTGGTGCCGGTGTGCTGCGGGACGTGGGCGGTGACGAGGGTGGGCCGGCCCGGGCGGGAGTCGATGAGGGAGAACTCCTGCTTGTCGGGGTGGCGGCGCCAGGGGCTAGCAGGGAGTGCGCTGGCGGTGCGGAGGAGCCAAGGCGGAACCAGTCCAGGTCCGCCGTGGAGCGGGGGGGGAGGGCAGTTTTGGTGTAGGAGATGAGCTCCTGGAACTGGGCCGGGGTGGAGAGACGGCCACACAGCCGTGCGATGGCTGCGCGGAGGGTGTCGGCGGAGGAGACGTGTTGGAGGTCCTGGTAGGCCTCTATGGGGAATGAGGGGGCGCTGGCGATGGTGAAGGCCGCCGTCAGCCAGGGAGTGTCGGCATGGGCCTGAGCGGCTGTGATGAGGGGCTGGATGGCCTGGGGGGCGGGCAGGGAGGCCGCGGAGGAGGCGGCGGCCCCGTACCGTTGGGAGACCAGAGTGAGGAGCTTGTTGAGGTGGAGGCGGAGGGTGGGCTTGTGGAGGTCGGGGCAGGAGTGCCAGGCACCTTTGGCGGCGAGCACCAGGCTGGCGGTGGACGTGGAGACCGAGAGGTGCTGCACGGTCCTGGGGGGCAGGTGGCAGTTCTTGCCCATAGCCACAATGCACATGGCCGTGTGGTGGGCGTCGGCCTCGGGGACGGAGGAGAGGCCGTCAAGCAGGGTCAGCGTGTCCTGGGGGCTCGGGGTGGGGCCAGCCTGGAAGAGTGTCTCCCAGTCTGACGGGGGTGGTGCGGCCGGCTGCGGGGGATGGGGACGGGGCGGAAGCAGGGACAAGGGTTGTGAAGCGTCGGGGGGCGCAGGGGCGGCGGCGGGGGCGGGGGCTCCGGGCCCCGCAGGGGGGTCTTCCGCTTGCGGGTTAGCGCGGCGGGCGGCTGCGGTGATGGCGGTGGAGATGTTGGGGGTGCGAATGGAACCATCATCCTTCCGATGGTTCAACTCGGTGTACCACCGTTGGGCGGACAGGGGGCAAGGAGCGGGGATACGGACGTGGGGGCTGGCGGGGTCGAAGGCGCAGTTGAGGGGGGGGCAGGCCAGCCAGGAGCCGGTCTGCTGGGCCGCCCAGGTTGCTAGCCAGTGGAGCAGGGCGACCCGGGCGACCTTGGGCTTGATGGCCTCCTCGAAGGCCAGGAGGTCCAGGAGGCGGCGGAAGGGGATGGAGGGGGGGAGGTCGGGGGTGAAGGGGGAAATGTGGGCGAGGGCGGCCGAGGCGAGAGTGGCCTGGTCGAGGGTGGAGGCACGAGCGCCCCAGTCGATGAGGGCGCTCATGCAGGAGGCGTAGGGGAGTCACGAGGCATCGTGGTGGGTGGTGAGGAGGGAGATCTCGTTCTCGGTGAGCTGCTCGGTGAAGGCGAACCACCAGAGGAGGGGGCTGGCTTCGATGGGGGAGCCGGCGAGGGGGATGGAGAGGACGTCCACATTTGCCGGCATGTGGCGCGCAGAGGCCAGCAGGCGTGGGGGTTGCTGGGAGTCCAGGGCGATGGACAGGAGGGGCCAGGCGTCGGCCGCCGTCAACTGTTCGCGCTGGAGGTCGGGGGACAGAGCTGAGAATGGGTGAGCCATGGTGCCTGTGGGGAGCGGAGCAAGGGAGGATCCGACACACGGCGTGCCGGGGGGTGGGAGGTCCGTTGCCGGCTGTGGGCGCCGGTCATGGCGTGGGGTGGGGGTGGGAGGGGTTGGTCGGGTGGGCGGGCGGGAGGAAGGGAGAAGCCGAAGCAAGCGCTCAGGGCCCGGAGGCTCCGGCATGCAGAGCGAACAGTGCTACCGGCAGTGGCGCAAATGTAGAAAGGGGGAGGGGGGGCGGGTCAGGTGCGGGTGGTGGTCGTCGCTGGGCGTGGGTGGGGGGGGGTTGGGTGGGGTGGGCGGTTCAGAGCTGGGCTCTGGGGGTCGGTGGCGTGTGGTGGTGGTGGGTGCGTCCTGCTACCGGTGTCCTACTACGAGGAAGTGATGAGGGTGAAGACTGCATGGGGACTGAGGCCGGAGTGCCTGGGGCGGGGGAATGGGGCGCTGGCGGCGGGTTATCCCCGGCTGGGATGGCCGGGGTGCCCTGGGGCCCCGTGGGGGCGGAGGCTCCCCACGTCGGCTGGGTGCGAAACCTCGGCCTGTTCTTCCGTCACCGAAGTTCTTAGGATTCGACCCCAGGAACTTACCCGCCGCGGGGACTGTGGGCCGGGACGGCCAAGGGGGATGATTATGAAGAGGAAGTGGGGGGCCAGGATGAGCCCGGCGGTTGGCACCTGCCTTCGGCCTGGGGGAGGCCTATGCCCGGGGCTATTACCTCTCCCTTGTGCCCGGTGGCGGTGTGGTACCCCCCAACCGGCGACTGTGCCCGGTGCCGTGGGCACAGACCCCAGTTGGGGGCGGGTATGAAGCGCCCGGTCGCCTTGCCCCCCCTGCACAACAGCCCGCCAGGCGCTGCCAGGCCTCTAGCGCCAGCCGTTGTGGGGGGGGGCGCTCGGGGCAGTGCGGGGCCCCTCCGCTCTCCTGGCGGCCCGCACTGTCCGTATAATGCAACAAGGGGCGGCGCGAGCTCGAACCGCACGCGCGGGCCGCGCCGCCCCAGTCGGGGTGGGGGACAGGGGGGGACCGGGGGGGGACAGGGGGTCGCGGCCAGTGGAAGTAGGGTGGCGGGGGCTCGAACCGCGCACCGGCGGGCCCCACCACCCTCCAGTCGGGCGTCGCTGCGCCAGGGGTTCTGGGGGCCCCACCCAGGGGCCGTCGCCCCCCCCCTTTCGGTTAGTGTGAGGAGGGAGAGGCAAAGGCCACTCGCGGCCATGACACATGGTGCATAGGGAGGGAGGTATGACTCACGCCACGCCATGATGCATGCAGCAGGGGGAAGGAGGGGCAAGGCCTTGACCCCCACCGAGTTTGGGGGGTCCCCTTCTCAGCCAGGTGTCCGCCCGTCGGCGGCTGCGGAAGCCCACCTCGGTGGCGACGGCTACCTGTGAAGAAGGAGGGGGGGGTGCAGAGGGGAGGAGGGGCATGGTGTGCATGCGGGGAGGGGGGGGGGGGGCTGTGGGCCGGTTGGCAGGCGCGCGCGCGAGGGGGTGGGGTAGCGGTGTGCTCAGCCGCGAGCGTCACCGTTCGGCTGACCGGGGAGGAGGGGCGGCCGGGGCTGGCCAAAGTCGGCCGGGGAGCCCGGGGCGCCCGCGGCGTTGGGGGCCACGGTCAGCGGAGGGGCCCGCACCCCGCTCGGCGGGGAGGAATCCCGCCGAGCATCATCCACGGGGGCGAATGCTGGTGGAGGCGGGGGGAAGCGCCACGCCGTCCCCTCGCGGCCGAACCGGACCGGGACGGGCCACGCCGGATGGATACCGGGGGGGCGGGCGGGGCTGGGCACCGGGGCTCCGGGGCCCGGGTCCCTGGTGGTTGTGGACCGGCGCGGGGGAGACCGGGCGGGCCCATGGGCTGCGGCTGGTGAGGGGGGGGGCGTGGAAGGGCCGGGCGGGCTCGAGGGCGAACCCCGAGAGGCCCTCGGGGGCTGGGCGAGGGCTCCCGAGGGCGGCCGTTCCTTGAAGGGGGGGGGGGGGGGGTTGCTCCCTGCCCGGGGGACGACGGGGGCCCCTCTTGAGCGAGGGGGGGGGAGGGCGTGTATCGCCCGGTGTAGGGCCATGTCGATTCATGGCCGCGCGGCATGGGACTATATCCCCAACCCTCCGCGCCGGAGTCCCTTTTTTGGGGGGGGGGGGCTGGCGGTCGTTGTGTGCACCCTCCCATGCGGGGGGGGGTCGCCGGCGGGAGCTCCGTCCGGCTTGGCCGAAAATACCCGGTGGCGTCCCCTGGGCCCGTGGGCCCCTTCGAGGAAGAACCTCGGATTCGCCGTGGGGGAATCCGCTATATGTATGTATGTATGTATGTATGTATGTATGTATGTATGTATGTATGTATGTATGTATGTATGTATGTATGTATGTATGTATGTATGTATGTATGTATGTATGTATGTATGTATGTATGTATGTATGTATGTATGTATGTATGTATGTATGTATGTATGTATGTATGTATGTATGTATGTATGTATGTACGTACGTACGTACGTACGTAGGTATGTATGTATGTACGTATTGTTGTTGTTGTTGTTGTTGAAGGCACCCAGCACGTGCCGGCGGGAGAAATTGCCGGACACGCTCTCCCTGGGCAGGGCGCAAGGGAGCAGTCGGCCGGCGTCACGCTGGCCGGGCGTGTGCCGACGACGACCGAGGGGGGGGGGGGCGCCGTGGTGCGGGGGGGGGGGGGGGCGCGTGTGGAGGAGGGTGGGGTCACATGAGGACGTCACCCTGGGGCCCTCCCCCGTCTCGCGGGGGGAGAGTCACTCGTCCTGTGCGAAGCGGCTGTGGCGGGGGCGGAGGGTGGGGTGGTGACCTTGGGGTGGGGAAGGCACGCCCGGGTCCACGGACAGTCCGCGCCTTGCCCGAACATCCCGCCGAGGTGGCCGTTCCTCGTGTGAGGCCGTGGCGTGGCCGGGGGCGCTGGCCCGTGCTTCTAGCCTTCTACGGGGGCGAGGGGAGGCCTGGGAGTTGCGGTCTGCCGGCGCCTAGTCACCTCTGCTGGTGTTGTGTTGTGGCCGCCTCGTCCCCGGTAGTGCGGGCGCGCACGCGCGTCGGTCATGGGGGAGGGAGGGCACAAGGGCGGGAGCACAAGAGCACGAACATGGGTTCACTGTCGCTGGCGTGCTGTGTTCGGTTCATGTGATGTTCCCTGGTGCCTGTCCCTGTGCCCTGCGTACGGGAGGCCGCGCGGCACAGCCGGCGGGGGGTCGCAGCCCGGGCCGTGCGCGTGGGTAGCGGCGGGCGGCCGGGTAGGACGTGGCGCCATGCGGGTGCGGGGCCCGTGGCGGTCGCGGGGGGTCGCGGGCGGTCCAGCCGGCGGTCGGCAGTGGCCCTGAGCGTCCCACACAGTGGGGTCGGTGGGCGTGCCGGGGGAGGGCGAGCCCTGCAGGTCTTGCTGCGGAGGGCGCGCGCGCTAGGGCGTCGGCGTGCCCGGTGCGGGCCCCTCTGCGGGCCGAGGGACTTGCGGTGAGCTGGTCGCGTTGCCTGGGGGCTGAGGCCGGGGCCGGGCGTATGAGTAGCGGCGGGCGGCCAAGTGGGCGCGGGGGCCTTGGCGGTCGCTGGGAGGCGTGGGCGGCCTAGCCGGCGGTCGGCAGAGGCTCCAAGGGCCCCACACCGTGGGGCCCGGGGGCGTGCCGGGGGCGAGTGCGCTGTGCAGGCCAAGCTGCGGGGGGCGCACGGGCGAGGGTGTCGGCGTGCCCGTCGGGGGCCCCCCGAGGGCCGTGGGACCCGCGGCTGGCAGGGAGCGCTGCTCGGGGGCCGAGGCCGGGGCAGGGAGCGTGCATAGCGGCGCCCACGGGGTCGAGTGCTCGAGGCGAGTGCGGGGTGGTGTGTGCGGGCCGGCCGGAGGCCGGTGGCCTCACTGGGAGTCCCACACGGATGGGTCGATGGGTGTGCCGGGGGCGTACGCAGCGTGCAGGTCGGGCAGCAGCGGGCGTACGTGCAGGGCGTCGGCGTGCCCGATGAGGACCTCACTGAGGACCGAGGGGTTGGCGGCAAGCAGTATGCGATGCCCGGGGGGGGTGGCGGCGAGGAGCGGGAGGATGTCCGCGGCCCGCGACGTGGGGGTGAACACGACGTGGGCCGGGTGCGGCCCCGGGAGCGGTGCCGGGGGGTCTACTGTGAGGCGCCAAGTGGCGCAATGGCGGAGGAGCCAGACCAGGGCGATGCTGTGGCGCAGTGTGTGGGGCTGGGTGCTGGGCGGTGCGGGGACGTGCGGCGGGAGGGGGGGGGGGGCGGGGCGGTGACGTGGGAGGGGGCACGGCGGAGGAGTGACGCCAGCGACGTGTGTGTCGTGCTGAGGGTGGAGAGGAGCTCGCGGAGGAGCTCTTCCCGGCCGGCGCTGTCCAGCAGAGGGGGGGCGCCGTGGGGGGAGGAGGAGTGCCACATGCCAAGCAGGCTGAACCCCAACTGTGTCGGGGGGCCGGGTCGCGGGGCGGCTGGGAGGCGCTCGGAGAGGTACACTGCGGTGGTGGCCGTGCGGAGCTCGAAAGGGGTGACGAGGCGGGGGGAGTGGCCGGCAGTGGCTGCCAGGATGGGCGGGTGCGTGAACACATGCCACGCGAGGAGTAACTGCAGGGCGTAGTGGGGGGGGCAGTGGTGCTGGAGGTGGGCGGCGAAGTCCGGGTAGGGGCGGTGGCAGAAGGGGCACGTCACGCCTCCGTAGCCGGGGGGGTGGTCCTGGGAGTGAAGTAGCCGGAGGTGCATGATGCGGTGGAGGGCCAGCGCCGGGATCTCGGCGCGTTCATACGCGAGGCGGAGTAGGTGGGAGGACCAGCCTGGGGGCAGGGGCCGGAGGTGCTGTGCGTGGGTGCGGGCGGTGGTGGCCGCATACGCTGCCTCTGCGGCGCGTGTGGGGTTAAGGAAGATCGCGCCCTCATGGAGCGCCACGATGCGGCCGTGGAAGAGTGCGGACCAGGGGAGGGTCCACGGGGAGGCGGTGTGGAGCCCGCGGCGGGCTAGGCTGTCAGCTTCGGCGTTGAGGGTGGCGAGGAGGCTGGCGGAGCCGGAGTCGTGTTGTGCGGGGAGCCAGGCCTCGTGCATGCGGAAGGAGGCGGAGAGGAGGGCAGCCCGGTACGGGATGGAGAGGGCGGAGGAGGGGGGCGGGCCGCGGGTGAGGTCGCAGAGCTGGGAGGCGGTGGAGTCCGAGGCGAAGAGGGCTGCGCCGGACCAGCCGCGGAGGGTGAACATGGCGGCTATCTTGGCGATCCACTCCGCGTCGGTGGAGTGGCCGGCAAGGGCGTGGAGGCCGAGCCAGCCGCGGTAGAGAGTGCCGTGGAGGGGGTGCCAGAGGAGGAAGCCGGCGCCGAGGCGGGTGCCCTCTTGGCTGCCGTCGCATGCGACGACGACATAGGGGAGGGAGCGGAGGGGGGCCAGCGAGCCAGTGTGGTGCTGCGGGGCGGGGCGTACTCGGGGGGAGGGGAGGAGGAGGACGGCGATGTCGAGGGGAGCGAGCGCTTGCGCCAGGGCGGGGCCTTCGGTGAGCCAGGGGGTGGGGCGGCGTGGGGAGACGAGGGACGCCGTGGCGGCTACCGCGAGGGTGTTGGGGCCCCAAGAGGCGCGGAGGTAAGTGCGGAGGAGGTTGAGGGGGGCCCTATACGCCAGGAGGGGGGCGCCGGGACCGCCCTGCTGGAGGGGGAGGTGGAGGAAGGCCGAGTGAGCCCAGGGGGGCAGACGGAAGGCGTGGCGGTATGCATTGTTGATTATGTATGTATGTATGTATGTATGTATGTATGTATGTATGTATGTATGTATGTATGTATGTATGTATGTATGTATGTATGTATGTATGTATGTATGTATGTACGTATGTATGTATGTATGTATGTATGTATGTATGTATGTATTGTTGTTGTTGTTGTTGAGGGCACCCAGCACGTGCCGGCGGGAGAAATTGCCAGACACGCTCTCCCTGGGCAGGGCGCAAGGGAGCAGTCGGCCGGCGTCACGCTGGCCGGGCGTGTGCCGACGACGACCGAGGGGGGGGGGGGCGCCGTGGAGTGGAGGGGGGGGGTGTGTGTGCGTGGAGGAGGGTGTGGCTACCTGGGGGCGCGCGTCGCTGTGAGAGGGACCACCTGCCCATGCGACCCTGGTTCCCTCCCCCGCCGTGGGGGGAGGGCGTGCGCACCTGTGCGAAACGGAGGCGGGATGGGGGGCGGGGTGGAGGGACCACCTGTCCGGGGACCTGCGGGGCCCTGGTTCCCCTCGCTTCCAGCCGCCACTCCCCCGCTACAGGGGAGGGGGCTACGTCCTGTGCGGAGGTGGAGTAAGGGGGGTGGAGGGGGCGGGGACTATGTATGGTCTATCCCCTGGTGCCCGTCCCTGTGTCCCGTGTGCGGGAGGCCGCGCGGCACGGCCGGCGGGGGGCTCAGGCCTGGGCCGGGCGCGTGGGTAGCGGCGGGCGGCCGAGGCGGAGGCGGCGCCATGCGGGTGCGGGGCCCGTGGCGGTCGCGGGGCGGTGTGGGCGGACCGGCCGGCGGCCGGCGGTGGCCCTGAGAGCCCCACTCCATGGGGTCGGCGGGCGCGCCGGGGGCACGCGCGCCGCGCAGGCCTGGCCGTGGGGGGCGCGTGTGCAAGGGCGTCGGCGCGCCCGTTGCGGGCCCCACTGCAGGCCGCGGGACCAGCGGCTAGCTGGAAGCGTGGCCTGGGGGCCGAGGCCTTGGTCGGGCGCGTGGGTAGCGGCGGGCGGCCGAGGCGGTGGCGGCGCCATGCGGGTGCGGGGCCCGTGGCGGCCGCGGGGCGGCGCCGGCGGACCGGCCGGTGGTCGGCGGTGGCCCTGAGAGCCCCACTCCACGGGGTCGGCGCACACGTTGGGGGGGGGGGGGGGGGGGCTGTGGGCTGGCGGGTGGGTGCGCGCGCGAGGGGGTCGGGGGTGCAGTGAGCTCAACCGCAGAGCGACACCGTGCGGCCGACCAGGCGGAGGAGCGGCCGGGGGTGGCCAAAGTCGGCCGGGGAGCTCGGGGCGCTCGAGGTGTCGGCGGGGCCGCGGTCGGCGGTGGGGCCCGCACCCCGCTCAGCGGGGACGAATCCCGCCGAGCATCATCCACGGGGGCGAATCCTGGTGGAGGCGGGGGGGGGGGGGCGCGTATGGGCGCGGCATGGGGCTGCGCAGGGGCGCAGTAGCGTGGGGCCGCGCAGGGGCGCAGCGTGGGGCTACGCAGCGGCGCAGCGCGGGGCTGAGCAGGGGCGCAGTGTGGGGCTGCGCAGGGGCGCAGTAGTGTGGGGCTGCGCTGGGGCGCAGCGCGGGGCCGCGCATGGGCGCGGCATGGGGCTGCGCAGGGGTGCAGTAGCAGGGGGCTGCGCAGGGGCGCAGCGTGGGGCCGCGCAGGGGCGCAGCGCGGGGCTGAGCAGGGGCGCAGCGTGGGGCTGCGCAGGGGCGCAGCGCGGGGCTCAGCAGGGGCGTAACGTGGGGCTGCTCAGGGGCGCAGTAGTGCGGGGCTGCGCAGGGGCACAGCGTGGGGCTGCGCAGCGGCGCAGCGCGGGGCTGAGCAGGGGCGCAGCGTGGGGCTGCGCAGGGGCGCAGTAGTGTGGGGCTGCGCAGGGGCGCAGCGCGGGGCCGCGCTTGGGCGCGGCATGGGGCTGCGCAGGTGTGCAGTAGCGTGGGGCTGCGCAGGGGCGCAGCGTGGGGCTGCGCAGGGGCGCAGCGCGGGGCTGAGCAGGGGCGCAGCGTGGGGCTGCGCAGGGGCGCAGCGCGGGGCTGAGCAGGGGCGCAGCGTGGGGCTGCGCAGGGGCGCAGCGCGGGGCTCAGCAGGGGCGAATCGTGGGGCTGCGCAGGGGCGCAGTAGTGTGGGGCTGCGCAGGGGCGCAGCGTGGGGCTGGGCAGGGGCGCAGCGTGGGGTCGCGCCGGAGTGCAGCGTGGGGCCGCGCATGGGCGCGGCGTGGGGCCGAGCACGGGCGCAGCAGCGCTGGGCTGCGCCGGGGCGCAGCAGCGCTGGGCTGCGCAGGGGCGCAGCGTGGGGCCGCGCGGGGGCGCGGTGCGGGGTTGCGCAGGGGCGCAGCAGCGTGGGGCTGCGCAGGGGCGCAGCAGCGTGGGGCTGCGCCGGGGCGCGGCATGGGGCCGTGAAGGGGCGCAGCAGCGTGGGGCTGCGCAGGGGCGCCGCGTGGGGCTGAGTAGGGGCGAATCGTGGGGCTGTGCAGGGGCGCAGTAGTGTGGGGCTGCGCAGGGGCGCAGCGTGGGGCTGGGCAGGGGCGCAGCGTGGGGTCGCGCCGGAGTGCATCGTGGGGCCGCGCAGGGGCGCAGCAGCGCTGGGCTGCGCAGGGGCGCAGCGTGGGGCTGCGCGGGGGCGCGGTGCGGGGTTGCGCAGGGGCGCAGCAGCGTGGGGCTGCGCAGGGGCGCAGCAGCGTGGGGCTGCGCCGGGGCGCGGCATGGGGCCGTGAAGGGGCGCAGCAGCGTGGGGCTGCGCAGGGGCGCAGCGTGGGGCTGAGTAGGGGCGAATCGTGGGGCTGTGCAGGGGCGCAGTAGTGTGGGGCTGCGCAGGGGCGCAGCGTGGGGCTGGGCAGGGGCGCAGCGTGGGGTCGCGCCGGAGTGCATCGTGGGGCCGCGCAGGGGCGCAGCAGCGCTGGGCTGCGCAGGGGCGCAGCGTGGGGCTGCGCGGGGGCGCGGTGCGGGGTTGCGCAGGGGCGTAGCGTGGGGTCGCGCCGGAGTGCAGCGTGGGGCCGCGCATGGGCGCGGCGTGGGGCCGAGCAGGGGCGCAGCAGCGCTGGGCTGCGCCGGGGCGCAGCAGCGCTGGGCTGCGCAGGGGCGCAGCGTGGGGCCGCGCGGGGGCGCGGTGCGGGGTTGCGCAGGGGCGCAGCAGCGTGGGGCTGCGCAGGGGCGCAGCAGCGTGGGGCTGCGCCGGGGCGCGGTATGGGGCCGTGAAGGGGCGCAGCAGCGTGGGGCTGCGCAGGGGCGCAGCGTGGGGCTGAGTAGGGGCGAATCGTGGGGCTGGGCAGGGGCGCAGTAGTGTGGGGCTGCGCAGGGGCGCAGCGTGGGGCTGGGCAGGGGCGCAGCGTGGGGTCGCACCGGAGTGCAGCGTGGGGCCGCGCAGGGGCGCAGCAGCGCTGGGCTGCGCAGGGGCGCAGCGTGGGGCTGCGCGGGGGCGCGGTGCGGGGTTGCGCAGGGGCGCAGCAGCGTGGGGCTGCGCAGGGGCGCAGCAGCGTGGGGCTGCGCCGGGGCGCGGCATGGGGCCGTGAAGGGGCGCAGCAGCGTGGGGCTGTGTAGGGGCGCAAAGGTTTGGGGCGGCGCGGGGGCGTAGTAGTGCGGTGCTGCGCAGGGGCGCAGCGCGAGGTTGCGCAGGGGCGCCACAGCGTGGGGCTGGGCAGGGGCGTAGCACCGTGGGCGCAGCAACTTGGGGCTGCGCAGGGGCGCAGCAGCGTGGGGCTGCGCTGGAGGGCAGCGTGGGGCTGCGCAGGGGCGCAGCGGCGTGGGGCTGCGCAGGGTAGCAGCAGCGTGTGGGGCTGGGCAGGGGCGTAGCAGCGTGGGGCTGGGCAGGGGCGTAGGAGCGTGGGCGCAGTAACCTGGGGCTGCGTGGGGGCGCAGCAGCGTGGGGCTGCGCTGGAGGGCAGCGTGGGGCTGCGCAGGGGCGCAGCGGCGTGGGGCTGTGCAGGGGAGCAGCAGCGTGGGGCTGCGCAGGGGTGTAGCAGCCCGGGGATGGGCAGGGGCGTAGTAGCGTGGGGCTGCGCAGGGGCGCGGCAGCCAGGGCTGTGCAGGGGCGCAGTAACCTGGGGCTGCGCGGGGGCGCAGCAGCGTGGGGCTGCGCTGGAGGGCAGCGTGGGGCTGCGCAGGGGCGCAGCGGCGTGGGGCTGTGCAGGGGAGCAGTAGCGTGGGGCTGCGCAGGGGTGTAGCAGCCCGGGGCTGGGCAGGGGCGTAGTAGCGTGGGGCTGCGCAGGGGCGCGGCAGCCAGGGCTGTGCAGGGGCGCAGCAGCCTGGGGCTGTGCAGGGGCGTAGCAGCGTGGGCGCAGTAACCTGGGGCGGCGCAGGGGCGCAGCAGCCTGGGGCTGCGCTGGAGGGCAGCGTGGGGCTGCGCAGGGGCGCAGCAGCGCGGGGCTGTGCAGGGGAGCAGCAGCGTGGGGCTGCGCTGGAGGGCAGCGTGGGGCTGCGCAGGGGCGCAGCAGCGCGGGGCTGTGCAGGGGAGCAGCAGCGTGGGGCTGCGTTGGAGGCAGCGTGGGGTTGCGCAGGGGCGCAGCAACCTGGGGCTGGGCAGGGGCTCAGGAGCGTGGGGCTGCGCAGGGGCGCGGCAGCCAGCGCTGTGCAGGGGCGCAGCAGCGTGGGGCTGGGCAGGGGCGTGGCAGCGTGGGCGCAGCAACCTGGGGCGGCGCAGGGGCGCAACAGCCTGGGGCTGCGCTGGAGGTCAGCGTGGGGCTGCGCAGGGGCGCAGCAGCGTGGTGCCGCGTAGGGGCGCAGCAGCCCGGGGCTGGGCAGGGGCGCAGTAGCGTGGGACTGCGCAGGGGCGCGGCAGCCAGGGCTGTGCAGGGGCGCAGCAGCGTGGGGCTGCGCTTGAGTGCAGCGTGGGGCTGCGCTGGAGTGCAGCGTGGGGCTGTGCAGGGGTGCAGCAGCGTGGGGCTGCGCTGGAGTGCAGCGTGGGGCTGCGTAGGGGCGCAGCAGCGTGGGGCTGCGCTGGAGTGCAGCGTGAGGCTGCGTAGGGGCGCAGCAGCGTGGGGTTGCGCCGGAGTGCAGCGTGGGGCTGCGCAGGGGCGCAGCAGCCGGGGGCTGCGCTGGAGTGCAGCGTGGGGTCGCGTAGGGGCGCAGCAGCGTGGGGCTGCGGTGGAGTGCAGCGTGGGGCTGCGTAGGGGCGCAGCAGCGTGGGGCTGCGCTGGAGTGCAGCGTGGGGCTGAGCAGGGGCGCAGCGTGGGGCTGCGCAGGGGCGCAGTAGTGTGGGGCTGCGCAGGGGCGCAGCGCGGGGCCGCGCTTGGGCGCGGCATGGGGCTGCGGAGGGGTGCAGTAGTGTGGGGCTGCGCAGGCGCGCAGCGTGGGGCTGCGCAGGGGCGCAGCGCGGGGCTGAGCAGGGGCGCAGCGTGGGGCTGCGCAGGGGCGCAGCGCGGGGCGGGGCAGGGGCGCAGCGTGGGGCTGCGCAGGGGCGCAGCGCGGGGCTCAGCAGGGGCGAATCGTGGGGCTGCGCAGGGGCGCAGTAGTGTGGGGCTGCGCAGGGGCGCAGCGTGGGGCTGGGCAGGGGCAAATCGCGCAGGGGGCGCGGGGTGCGGGGTTGCGCAGGGGCGCAGCGTGGGGTCGCGCCGGAGTGCAGCGTGGGGCCGCGCAGGGGCGCGGCGTGGGGCCGAGCAGGGGCGCAGCAGCGCTGGGCTGCGCCGGGGCGCAGCACCGCTGGGCTGCGCAGGGGCGCAGCGTGGGGCCATGCGGGGGCACGGTGCGGGGTTGCGCAGGGGCGCAGCAGCGTGGGGCTGCGCAGGGGCGCAGCAGCGTGGGGCTGCGCCGGGGCGCGGCATGGGGCCGTGAAGGGGCGCAGCAGCGTGGGGCTGCGCAGGGGCGCAGCGTGGGGCTGAGTAGGGGCGAATCGTGGGGCTGCGCAGGGGCGCAGTAGTGTGGGGCTGCGCAGGGGCGCAGCGTGGGGCTGGGCAAGGGCGCAGCGTGGGGTCGCGCCGGAGTGCAGCGTGGGGCCGCGCAGGGGCGCAGCAGCGCTGGGCTGCGCAGGGGCGCAGCGTGGGGCTGCGCGGGGGCGCGGTGCGGGGTTGCGCAGGGGCGCAGCAGCGTGGGGCTGCGCAGGGGCGCAGCAGCGTGGGGCTGCGCCGGGGCGCGGCATGGGGCCGTGAAGGGGCGCAGCAGCGTGGGGCTGTGTAGGGGCGCAAAGGTTTGGGGCAGCGCGGGGGCGTAGTAGTGCGGTGCTGCGCAGGGGCGCAGCGCGGGGTTGCGCAGGGGCGCCACAGCGTGGGGCTGGGCAGGGGCGTAGCACCGTGGGCGCAGCAACTTGGGGCTGCGCAGGGGCGCAGCAGCGTGGGGCTGCGCTTGAGGGCAGCGTGGGGCTGCGCAGGGGCGCAGCGGCGTGGGGCTCCGCAGGGGAGCAGCAGCGTGTGGGGCTGGGCAGGGGCGTAGCAGCGTGGGGCTGGGCAGGGGCGTAGCAGCGTGGGCGCAGTAACCTGGGGCTGCGCGGGGGCGCAGCAGCGTGGGGCTGCGCTGGAGGGCAGCGTGGGGCTGCGCAGGGGCGCAGCGGCGTGGGGCTGTGCAGGGGAGCAGCAGCGTGGGGCTGCGCAGGGGTGTAGCAGCCCGGGGCTGGGCAGGGGCGTAGTAGCGTGGGGCTGCGCAAGGGCGCGGCAGCCAGGGCTGTGCAGGGGCGCAGCAGCCTGGGGCTGTGCAGGGGCGTAGCAGCGTGGGCGCAGTAACCTGGGGCGGCGCAGGGGCGCAGCAGCCTGGGGCTGCGCTGGAGGGCAGCGTGGGGCTGCGCAGGGGCGCAGCAGCGCGGGGCTGTGCAGGGGAGCAGCAGCGTGGGGCTGCGCTGGAGGGCAGCGTGGGGCTGCGCAGGGGCGCAGCAGCGCGGGGCTGTGCAGGGGAGCAGCAGCGTGGGGCTGCGCTGGAGGCAGCGTGGGGTTGCGCAGGGGCGCAGCAACCTGGGGCTGGGCAGGGGCTCAGGAGCGTGGGGCTGCGCAGGGGCGCGGCAGCCAGGGCTGTGCAGGGGCGCAGCAGCGTGGGGCTGGGCAGGGGCGTGGCAGCGTGGGCGCAGCAACCTGGGGCGGCGCAGGGGCGCAGCAGCCTGGGGCTGCGCTGGAGGGCAGCGTGGGGCTGCGCAGGGGCGAAGCAGTGTGGTGCCGCGTAGGGGCGCAGCAGCCCGGGGCTGGGCAGGGGCACAGTAGCGTGGGACTGCGCAGGGGCGCGGCAGCCAGGGCTGTGCAGGGGCGCAGCAGCGTGGGGCTGCGCTGGAGTGCAGCGTGGGGCTGCGCAGTGGCGCAGCAGCGTGGGGCTGCGCTGGAGTGCAGTGTGGGGCTGTGCAGCGGTGCAGCAGCGTGGGGCTGCGCTGGAGTGCAGTGTGGGGCTGCGTAGGGGCGCAGCAGCGTGGGGCTGCGCTGGAGTGCAGCGTGAGGCTGCGTAGGGGCGCAGCAACGTGGGGCTGCGCCGGAGTGCAGCGTGGGGCTGCGCAGGGGCGCAGCAGCGTGGGGCTGCGGTGGAGTGCAGCGTGGGGCTGCGTAGGGGCGCAGCAGCGTGGGGCTGCGCTGGAGTGCAGCGTGGGGCTGCGTAGGGGCGCAGCAGCGTGGGGCTGCGCTGGAGTGCAGCGTGGGGGTGCGCAGGGGCGCAGCAGCGTGGGGCTGCGCTGGAGTGCAGCGTGGGGCTGCGTAGGGGCGCAGCAGCGTGGGGCTGCGCTGGAGTGCAGCGTGGGGCGGCGTAGGGGCGCAGCAGCGTGGGGCTGCGCTGGTGTGCAGCGTGGGGCCGCGCAGGGGTGCAGCAGCGTGGGGCTGCGCTGGAGTGCAGCGTGGGGCTGCGCTGGAGTGCAGCGTTGGGCTGCGTAGGGGTGCAGCAGCGTGGGGCTGCGCCGGAGTGCAGCGTGGGGCTGCGCAAGGGCGCAGCAGCGTGGGGCTGCGCTGGAGTGCAGCGTGGGGCTGCGCAGGGGCGCAGCAGCGTGGGGCTGCGGTGGAGTGCAGCGTGGGGCTGCGTAGGGGCGCAGCAGCGTGGGGCTGCGCTGGAGTGCAGCGTGGGGCTGCGTAGGGGCGCAGCAGCGTGGGGCTGCGCTGGAGTGCAGCGTGGGGCTGCGTAGGGGCGCAGCAGCGTGGGGCTGCGCTGGAGTGCAACGTGGGGCTGCGTAGGGGCGCAGCAGCGTGGGGCTGCGCTGGAGTGCAGTGTGGGGCTGCGTAGGGGCGCAGCAGCGTGGGGCTGCGCTGGAGCGCAGCGTGGGGCTGCGTAGGGGCGCAGCGGCGTGGGGCTGCGCTGGAGTGCAGCGTGGGGCTGCGCAGGGGCGCAGCAGCGTGGGGTTGCGCTGGGGTGCAGCGTGGGGCTGCGTAGGGGCGCAGCAGCGTGGGGCTGCGCTGGAGTGCAGCGTGGGGCTGCGTAGGGGCGCAGCAGCGTGGGGCTGCGCTGGAGTGCAGCGTGGGGCTGCGTAGGGGCGCAGCAGCGTGGGGCTGCGCTGGAGTGCAGCGTGGGGCTGCGTAGGGGCCCAGCAGCGTGGGGCTGCTCTGCAGTGCAGCGTGGGGCTGCGTAGGGGCGTATGTATGTATGTATGTATGTATGTATGTATGTATGTATGTATGTATGTATGTATGTATGTATGTATGTATGTATGTATGTATGTATGTTTGTAAGTATGTATGTATGTATGTATGTAAGTATGTATGTATGTATGTATGTATGTATTGTTGTTGTTGTTGTTGTGAAGGCACCCAGCACGTGCCGGTGGGAGAAATTGCCAGACACGCTCTCCCTGGGCAGGGCGCAAGGGAGCAGTCGGCCGGCGTCACGCCGGCCGGGCGTGTGCCGACGACGACCGAGGGGGGGGGGGGGGTGCCGCCTTCAGTCTGGGGGGGGGAGGGGGCGCGCGTCGCTGTGAGAGGGACCACCTGTCCGTGTGACCCCGGTTCCCTCCCCCGCCGTGGGGGGAGGGCGTGCGCACCTGTGCGAAACGGAGGCAGGATGGGGGGCGGGATGGAGGGACCACCTGTCCGGGGACCTGCGGGGCCCCGGTTCCCTTTGCTTCCAGCCGCCACTCCCCCGCTACAGGGGAGGGGGCTACGTCCTGTGCGGAGGTGGAGTAAGGGGGGTGGAGGGGGCGGGGACTATGTATGGTCTATCCCCTGGTGCCCGTCCCTGTGTCCCGTGTGCGGGAGGCCGCGCGGCACGGCCGGCGGGGGGGTCCAGGCCTGGGCCGGGCGCGTGGGTAGCGGCGGGCGGCCGAGGCGGAGGCGAGTCCATTCGGGTGCGGGGCCCGTGGCGGTCGCGGGGCGGCGTGGGCGGACCGGCCGGAGGCCGGCGGTGGCCCTGAGAGCCCCACTCCATGGGGTCGGCGGGGTCGGCGGGCGCGCCGGGGGCACGCGCGCCGCGCAGGCCAGGCCGTGGGGGGCGCGTGTGCAAGGGCGTCGGCGCGGCCGATGCCGGCCGCGGGACCAGCGGCAAGGGCGGAGCGTGGTCTGGGGGCCGAGGCCTGGGCCGGGCGCGTGGGTAGCGGCGGGAGGCCGAGGTGGAAGCGGCGCCATGCGGGTGCGGGGCCCGTGGCGGCCGCGGGGCGGCGCGGGCGGACCGGCCGGTGGTCGGCGGCGGCCCTGAGAGCCCCACTCCATGGGGTCGGCGGGCGCGCCGGGGGCACGCGCGCCGCGCAGGCCAGGCTGCGGGAGGCGCGTGTGCAAGGGCGCCGGCGCGCCCGATGAGGGCCCCTCTGTGGGCTGCGGGACCAGCGGCAAGGGTGCAGCGTGGGGCTGCGCCGGGGCGCGGCATGGGGCCGCGCAGGGGCGCAGCAGCGTGGGGCCGCGCAGGGGCGCAGCGTGGGGCTGCACAGGGCCGCAGCAGCGTGGGGTTGCGCAAAGGTGTTGTATGTGGCTGCGTAGGGGCGCAGCAGCGTGGGGCCGCGCAAGGGCGCGGCAGCGGGGGGCTGTGCAGGTGCGCAGCAGCGTGGGGCTGCGCAGGGGCGGAGCAGTGTGGGCTGCGCGGGGGCGCACTGGCGTGGGGCCGCGTATGGGCGCAGCAGCGAGGGCTGCGCAGGGTCGCAGCGTGGGGCTGCGCAGGGGCGCAACAGCGTGGGGCTGCGCAGGGGCGCAGCGAGCGGCGGCGCAGTGGTGGGACGCTGCGCAGGGGCGCATCATGGGGCCGCGTATGGGCGCGGCGCGGGGCTGCGCAGGGCCGCAGCAGCGTGGGGCTGCGCTTGGGTGCAGTGTGGGGCTGCACAGGGGCGAAGCAGCGTGGGGCTGCGCAGGGGTGCAGCAGCGTGCAGATGCGAAGGGGCGCAGCGTGGGGCCGCACATGGGCGCAGCAACGAGGGCTGTGCAGGGGCGCAGGGGTGTGGGGCCCTGCTCGAGAGACAACGGTCCAGAGCTGGGCCCCTGGTGGGAGGCCGGGGGCGGCGTGGGGCGCGTGGGGGGCGTGCCGTGGAGTGGTGTGGGGGTGTGGCCTGCTACCTAGCCGTTCACTACGAGGATGTGGCGAGGAAGACGCAGGGCAACTGAGGCCGGAAAGCCTGGGGATGCGCCACGCGCCGGTTGGCCTTTAGCACCAGCTGTCGTGGGGGGTGGCGCTCGGGGCAGCGCGGGGCCCCTCCGCTCTCCTGGCGGCCCGCACTGCCCGTATAATGCAACAAGGGGCGGCGCGGGCTCGAACCGCACGCGCGGGCCGCGCCGCCCCAGCCGGGGTGGGGGACAGGGGGGGACAGGGGGGGGGTCAGAGGGTCACGGCAGGTGGATGGAGGGTGGCGTGGGCTCGAACCACGCACCGGCGGGCCCCACCACCCTCCCGTCGGGAGGCGCAGCTGCAGGGGTTCTGGGGGCCCCACCTAGGGGCCTTCGCCCCCCCCCGTGCGGTTTTGCTTCGGGGGAGGGGAGGCAAAGGCCACTCGCGGCCATGACACATGGTGCATAGGGAGGGAGGTATGACACATGCAACGCCTTGACGCGTGTTGCACTGG
This sequence comes from Eutreptiella sp. 'Long Island Sound 2002', assembly GCA_964036045.1. Classification (NCBI taxonomy): domain Eukaryota; phylum Euglenozoa; class Euglenophyceae; order Eutreptiales; family Eutreptiaceae; genus Eutreptiella; species Eutreptiella sp. 'Long Island Sound 2002'. The sequence goes on along the minus strand of OZ038380.1, from coordinate 114,869,143 downwards.
AAGGGGTGCAAGGCCTGGACCCCCACCGCGTGCGGGGGGTCCTCTTGTTCGCAAGGCGGCCGTCCGTCAGCGGCTGCGGCAGCCCACCTCGGGGGCTTCGCTACCTGAGAGAGGAGGGGCGGGAGAGTGGGGGGGCAGTGGGGGCACGGCGTACTCGTTGGGGGGGGGGGGGGGCTGTGGGCTGGTGAGTGGGCGCGCGCGCGAGGGGGACGAG